>ONZH01014697.1:0-142322 GCA_900303285.1 Rhinella marina
GCATCCCTTTTTCTTGCGGATCCACTGTAACAATGCTCTATCCAGACATACGGATGCTGACCCATTGAAGTGAATGGGTCCGCATCTGAGCCGCAAAATATGCAGATCGGAGGCCGCAAAAACAACTGTTGGGTGAATGTAGCCTTACCCTGTATGTTCTGTAGTGATATACATAATGTTAGGAGAGAAAGGGTTTGACTTGGCCAGCAGAAAATCTAGGTGCACCGGCACTGAGGGAAGGGGGGGGGCCCAAGCTGAACTCTTGCACCAGGGCCCATGAGCCTTTAGCTATGCCCCTGAATGGTTGTCTACTAAAATTTTACATCTCAAGGTAACTTCGCATAATTTGGGTCCAAGGCACATTGGTACTTATTAGATTCGGAATTGTATTAATCATGTGTTTTTCTGATTGCTTCTGCCCTCTTCATTAAAAATTCATGATATGTTTCAGAAATCCCTGCTCTAAAAGTACATTTCCTCTAAGCCTAAGGGACTTCCTCCTTCTGTTCAGGTGGCGGGAGATCTCATGTATGAATAAAGTAAGTTTAGAGATTCCCTTCAGTATCTAGTCCATTGGAAAGGTTATGGACCTGTGGAACATTCTTGAGTACCAGTTCGTTTTGTACATGTGTATTGTTTGGTTTGTTCTTTTTATAAGAAACTAGCAGAAAGACCCGGCTTCGCCTGGGTATATTTCATCTATTTCATTTAATGTTTCTGTGTGTCGTTGCAGAGAGAAAGTCATCCTCCCTCCCATCCCTGCAGCTGACAGATGTTGATTTTTACCTTCAATTGTTCAATCTCCATTGGCTGCGGAGTGGGAGGGGTCATGGCCTGACTGAGTCGGGGGCGTGACGTTGCAAGACCTGGGGCGGGGTTTTAAGTCCTTCTGTCACGAGGGGGTAGACAAGGGTAGTGTGCCCTGAGCTAACCCCTCCTTCTCTCCCTGCCTACTTGCCTCAAACGGCCCTAGGTAGCCGCGGACAACCACGAAGGCGGTCCCTACACTGTATAAGTGCGCAGGAAGGGAGAGGGTACACAGGGACAGACAAAACACAGACGTAACAAAACACAATATAGAATGGTCAGCTAGCCGGGTCAAACACAGGAGGTCACGTAAATACCGAGGGGTAAAGCAGAGAGAAGTCAAAAGTCCAAAGTCCGAAATCCAAATCCAAGTAAACAATCCAATAACTGAGAACGCACAAGCACTGATCACTGGTGTAAGCAAATCACAGGCATCTGAGTGAGGCAGTTGCCATCTTTAAATAGCCCGCCCAGGATCATGTGATGTGGCCAGCATCACAAGGCCTGAGGCGGAGCAAGCTGTCAAAACAATATGTAAAGTAGCCATGTGGTGTGATCAGCACCACATGGCTAAACCCAAACAGAGAATTAACTCATGAAGTGCTGGCTGACAAGACCAGCACTTCAATTCCCTATTGCTCGTCTCTAGGGGGGCGGAGAGGTCCGGCGATGTCGTGCAGAGGGAGCGCGACGCCGACCTCGCGTGACAGTACCCCCCCCTTCACGAGGGGCCACCGGACCCTTACCAGCGGGAGCAGGCTTATCGGGATGCTGCAGATGGAAATTCCGAATGAGAGAGTCGGCATGCATCCTAGTCAACGGCACCCAAGATCTGTCCTCCGGTCCAAATCCCCTCCAGTGTACGAGGTACTGGAAGGAATTACGGACCCTCCTCACATCCAAGATTCTGGCAATCTCGTGTTCTACCCGTCCCGCTACCTCAACCGGAGGTGGAGGCTGTTCCTCAGGACCAACAGGAGCAACGTAAGGTTTAAGCAAGGACGCATGAAACACATTATGGACACGAAGGGAGTCGGGCAAGCATAACTCAAACGAAACCGGATTGATCACCTTGGTGATCCTGTAAGGACCAATATAACGCGGTGCAAACTTGTAAGATGGAACCTTCATATTAAGATTCTTAGTGGATAACCACACCTTATCCCCAACCATAAAATTCACAGCCTTAGACCTCTTTCTATCAGCTTTAACCCTTTGAACCTCTTGGGCCTTTTCCAGGTTCGATTGAACCTGTGCCCAAACTGTGCACAGTTCCTGGGAGAAATCATTAACCTCTGGGACAACCGATGTAGATGGGAAAAAGGAGCCAAAACGTGGATGGAAACCCATGTTACAAAAGAACGGCGACACTCCAGAGGACGAATTGACACGGTTATTAATGGCAAACTCAGCCAGAGACAGGAATCTGACCCACACATGTTGGTTGTCTGCCACATAACATCTAAGATATTGTTCAACAGATTGATTGAGACGTTCAGTCTGACCATTAGTTTCTGGATGAAAGGCTGATGAAAAGGACAAAGAAATGTTAATCTTATTACAGAACGCCCTCCAGAACCTAGACACAAACTGTACCCCTCTATCAGAAACGATATTCTCAGGAACACCATGCAGTTTAACAATATTATCCATGAATATAGATGCCAAGACCTTAGCAGAGGGTAATTTACACAAAGGAATAAAATGACACATTTTACTGAACCTGTCAACTACCACAAAAATCACAGTCTTACCCTCCGAGCATGGCAAATCCGTGATAAAGTCCATGGACAAATGTGACCAAGCTCTATTTTGATCTACGTCCTCATTCCTCGGGCACCGAGCAGCAGCGGGTCAAAATAATTATTTCTCTGCTGCAGGGTGATCCGCAGGAGTGGGCATTTGCGTTACCCCCAGACTCCCCTCCTGTGGAGGATAGTAGCTGCTCCTGATGTTGGAGCCTATCAGCCAGGCCCTGCAGAGCTTGAGCCATACCCTGGACCTGCTCCGTGAGGGCCCGCAACTGATCCATAAGTTGGGCCTGTGATTCTGTCACGAGGGGGTAGACAAGGGTAGTGTGCCCTGAGCTAACCCCTCCTTCTCTCCCTGCCTACTTGCCTCAAACGGCCCTAGGTAGCCGCGGACAACCACGAAGGCGGTCCCTACACTGTATAAGTGCGCAGGAAGGGAGAGGGTACACAGGGACAGACAAAACACAGACGTAACAAAACACAATATAGAATGGTCAGCTAGCCGGGTCAAACACAGGAGGTCACGTAAATACCGAGGGGTAAAGCAGAGAGAAGTCAAAAGTCCAAAGTCCGAAATCCAAATCCAAGTAAACAATCCAATAACTGAGAACGCACAAGCACTGATCACTGGTGTAAGCAAATCACAGGCATCTGAGTGAGGCAGTTGCCATCTTTAAATAGCCCGCCCAGGATCATGTGATGTGGCCAGCATCACAAGGCCTGAGGCGGAGCAAGCTGTCAAAACAATATGTAAAGTAGCCATGTGGTGTGATCAGCACCACATGGCTAAACCCAAACAGAGAATTAACTCATGAAGTGCTGGCTGACAAGACCAGCACTTCAATTCCCTATTGCTCGTCTCTAGGGGGGCGGAGAGGTCCGGCGATGTCGTGCAGAGGGAGCGCGACGCCGACCTCGCGTGACACCTTCTTTTGATGGTGGCCAGAATTACAGGTCGATGCCATGGTAATTTATGAGGACACGCCATGGGTAACAGTGGAAGAAAACATTGCTTTGCACGGGTATATTTAATCTATTTCATTTAATGTTTCTGTATGTTGTTGCAGAAAGAAATCCAACTTCCCTCCCACCCCTGCAGCTGACAGAAGTTGATTTTTACCTTCATTTTTTCAATCCCCGTTGGCTGCGGAGTGGGAGGGGGCGTGGCCTGACAGAGTCGGAGCGTGGTTTCGCGAGATCTGGGGCGGGGGTCAGAGTGGCATGAATTACAGGTCGATGACATGGTAATTTATGGGGACCCGCAATGGGTAGCAGTGGAAAAAAACATCTTTTATTAGTACTGAATGGTCGTAGTCTAAAATTAGTCAATTTCATCTACGATTTTTGTGTGTCATTGCAGAGAGAAATTCACCCTCCCACCCCTGCAGCTGATTTTTTTCAATCCCCATTGCCTACGGAGTGGGAGGGGGCATGGCCTGGCAGAGTTGGGGGTGTGGATTATCAAGATGCTTCGAACGGTTGTAGTCTGAAATTAGTCTATTTCATCTAAAATTTTGTGTGTCATTGCAGAGAGAAATTCACCCTCCCACCCCTGCAGCTGACAGAAGTTTATTTTTCCCTTCATTTTTTCAATCCCTGTTGGCTGCGGAGTAGGAGGGGGCGTGACCTGACACAGTTGGGGGCGTGGCTTAACAAAGCGCTTCGCATAGGTGATTTAATCTATTTCATTTAATGTTTCTGTGTGTCGTTGCAGAATGGCTGCAGAGTGAGAGGGGGCGTGGTCTGACAGAGTTGGGGGCGTGACTTAGCAAGACAATTCGAACAGTTGTAGTCTATAATTAGTCTATTTTATCTAAAATTTTTGTGTGTCGTTGCAGAGAGAAATTCACCCTCCCACCCCTGCAGCAAACAGAAGTTTATTTTTACCTTTATTTTTTCAATCCCCATTGGCTGCGGAGTGGGAGGGGGCGTAACCTGACAGAGTCGGGGGCGTGGATTAGCAAGACGCTTCACATGGGTGTATTTAATCTATTTTATTTAATGTTTCTGTGTGTCGTTGCAGAAAGAAAGTCAACCTCCCACCCATCCCTGCAGCTGACAGAAGTTGATTTTTACCTTTATTTTTTCAATCCCTGTTGGCTGCGGAGTGGGAGGGGGCGTGGCCTTACAGAGTCGGGGCGTGGCTTAGCAAAGCGCTTCGCATAGGTGCATTTAATCTATTTCATTTAATGTTTCTGTGTGTCGTTGCAGAATGGCTGCGGAGTGAGAGGGGGCGTGGCCTGACAGAGACGGGGCGTGGCTTAGCAAAAGGCTTCGAACGGTTGTAGTCTATAATTAGTCTATTTCATCTAAAATTTTTGTGTGTCGTTGCAGAGAGAAATTCACCCTCCCACCCCTGCAGCAAACAGAAGTTTATTTTTACCTTCATTTTTTCAATTCCCGTTGGCTGCGGAGTGGGAGGGGGCGTGACCTGACAGTCAGGGGCGTGGATTAGCAAGACGCTTCGCATGGGTGTATTTAATCTATTTTATTTAATGTTTGTGTGTGTTGTTGCAGAAAGAAAGTCAACCTCCCACCCATCCCTGCAGCTGACAGAAGTTGATTTTTACCTTTATTTTTTTCAATCTCTGTTGGCTGCGGAGTGAAAGGGGGTGTGGCCTGACATAGTTGGGGGTGTGGCTTCGTGAGACCTGGGGCGGGGGTTTTAAGTACTTCTTTTAGGGTGGCCTGAATTAAAGGTCAATACCATGCTTATTTATGAGCCCACGCAATAGGCAGCAGCAGGGTTGCCAACCGTCCGTAAATTTACGGACAGTCCGCAAAAAGTAGTTGTTTTTCTCTGCCGTCCGTAGCGTCCGGCAGAAAAAAACAACGTTCGTTAATTTTCGTGCCGAAAGCCCGAAGTCTGTACTGCGCCTGCGTGCGCAGTACAGCCTGTGCGGGCAGTGCAGAGAAGTTCCGGCGGGCGGCGGCGCGCAAGGAAGTTGTCAGCGCGCAAGGATCCAGACCAGTTACCTACTGTGGAGGGGCTGGGCAGCTGCAGACTGAAGGAGCCACTTCAGGGTGAAGTAAGAAGGTATCGGATGCTGCTAGATGCGCTGAGGCAGGTAAGGTAAGCCTTGTCTGTGGATGCTGGGCAGCTGATGGGGGCACAATGAGCTAATCTGAGGTCTGATGGGGGCATAGTGGGCTGATCTGAGGTCTGATAGGGACACAATGAGCTGCTCTGAGGTCTGATGGGGGCACAATAAGCTGATCTGAGGTCTGATGGGGGCGCAATAAGCTGATCTGAGGTCTGATGGGGGCACAATAAGCTGATCTGAGGTCTGATGGGGGCACAATACGCTGATCTGAGGTCTGATGGGGGCACAATAAGCTGATCTGAGGTCTGATGGGGGCACAATAAGCTGATCTGAGGTCTGATGGGGCACAATAAGCTGATCTGAGGTCTGATGGGGGCACAATAAGCTGATCTGAGGTCTGATGGGGGCACAATAAGCTGATCTGAGGTCTGATGGGGCACAATGGGCTGATCTGAGGTCTGATTGGGGCACAATACGCTGATCTGAGGTCTGATGGGGGCACAATAAGCTGATCTGAGGTCTGATGGGGCACAATAAGCTGATCTGAGGTCTGATGGGGGCACAATAAGCTGATCTGAGGTCTGATGGGGGCACAATAAGCTGATCTGAGGTCTGATGGGGGCACAATGGGCTGATCTGAGGTCTGATTGGGGCACAATAAGCTGATCTGAGGTCTGATGGGGGCACAATGGGCTGCTCTGAGGTCTGATGGGGGCATAGTGCGCTGCTCAGAGGTCTGATGGAGGCACAATGGGCTGGTCTGATGGGGGCACAATGGGCTGCTCTGAGGTCTGATGGGGGCACAGTGGGCTGATCTAAGGTCTGATGGGGGCACAGTGGGCTGATCTGAGGTCTGATGGGGGCACAGTGGGCTGATCTGAGGTCTGATGGGGGCACAGTGGGCTGATCTGAGGTCTGATGGGGGAACAGTGGGCTGATCTGAGGTCTGATGGGGGAACAGTGGGCTGATCTGAGGTCTGATGGGGGCACAGTGGGCTGATCTGAGGTCTGATGGGGGCACAGTGGGCTGATCTGAGGTCTGATGGGGGCACAGTGGGCTGATCTGAGGTCTGATGGGGGCACAGTGGGCTGATCTGAGGTCTGATGGGGGCACAGTGGACTGATCTGAGGTCTGATGGGGGCACAGTGGACTGATCTGAGGTCTGATGGGGGCACAATGGGCTGATCCGAGGTCTGATGGGGGCACAATGGGCTGATCTGAGGACCATTACAGCGGGTCCTTATTATTTCTGGGAGCACTACTGGAGGCATTATGGGAAAGATGATTTCTATTATGGGGAATTATTACTACTACCATGGGTACTATTGGGGGTGTTACTATTATTAGTACAAAATGGAGGGCACTACTGCTAAAAGGGCTACTCGTGGAGCATTATCACTATTGAGGAACTATTACTAATGAGGGCACTCTGGGAGAGAAGTATTAGTATCAGTGGGACTTTGGGGAGCAATGTAACTATATGGGGTCCTACCTATATGGCACTGTTATATCTACAGTATAGTAATTGGGGACATTGGGGAGCACAGTATTTTGGGCATCACCAGGATAATAGAAAAGTGTGTAATCTAAGGTGTCTTTGTGGCAAACTCTGCAGAGAGAAGATGTGGCTGAAAGAAGTGTCATGGCAGTGTGGGCCAAATAGAGAAGATGAGAAAAGAGAAGATCTACATCAGGAAGACGTCACTGGATTTAAGAGGTATGTGGTGATGTGTCATCTTGTACGTTTGGTATTGGTGAATGTAATGTCTATCCAAATATGTGTCACCTATATCTTCAGGACTTGCCGGTATATGGTATGTTACTGCTGCAGCCAGTCACCAATCAGTGATCTAATGCTGAGAACTGGCTGCAGTGGACACATGCCATACACCTGCACATCAGTATGCAGAACACCAACATTGTGACAGATGTGCACACTTGCCCATTACATGCCTGTCAGTCTTTGTTTACGTGGCAGCAGCAATGATGCCAAAAAGTCCAGCGTGTCACAGGCATCATCACTGCAGCCATATAAACAAAGCACTCAGTGGCAGGGATGTAACAGCTGAAAATTGTTGATTTCTTTTCCATATGCCATATTTTATTTTTAACTGCTGAACAATCCTCTTTATTCTGGGGGCGTGGAAGGGGGCGTGGAAGGGGGGCGTGGAAGGGGCGTGTCCTCTAAAAAGGGGGTGTGGCATATGTCCGTAAAAATGTGGGGCCGTCCGTAAATTTTGGTTCAGTTGTCCAGAAAAATTTGAAAGGAAGGTTGGCAACCCTGGGCAGCAGTGGAGGAAAACATCTTTTATTACTACTGAACTGTAGTAATAGAAAAAAACATAAGTTATATTTATGGTAACCGGAATACCTTTAACAGTGTCAGTAAATAGAAATGAATGAGATCCTCAGCTGCTGATAATTACCTGGTTGTTATGGAAACCTGCCCTCCCTGTGTGGCTTTGCAGAGAATGGCAGTTGGAGTTTAAAACCAAAGCTCCCAGTTGTAATGTTGGCTAATGGAGATCATATTTTGGGAATATCTCGGGAACGGTACGTCCTAGAGAGATGAGACCTGGTCTAAAACCTTCCCGGACACCTGATGTACCTGTGTGCCGAATTTGGTGAAAATCGGTCCAGTAGTTTGGTCGCGCATAGAGAACAGACAGACAGACAGACAGAAATTCATTTTTATATTATTAAGAGATTACCATTTAAACCTGGTCCTAAATGTAATTGTCCAGTGGCCCTTCACAGAAGGGGAAGCAATGTCAGGAATTTACCTAGTCACGGCTATGAGGTGGGTTGCTATGCTGACCTGCCAAGACCAGGCTGATCAGTCTATCTATGAGCCTGGATGCCAAGCTAATCAGGTTCCTGAATTGGCATCTAATCCCAGAGCCAGGCTGGAGATTTAAGTCTTGTGCTGTTTATTTTGCCTGTGATTTTGGTCATGGCTCCTATTTGTTCTGTGGGCTCAGAACAGTGCTGCATTTCTGTTGGACATTCTTGTGTATTGACTTCATTTTGTTTCTGGATTAACCCTTTTACAGTTTTGGACTTGACTGACTCTCCTGGCTCAGAGTCTGGCTTGTTTTACTCTCCTGCTACTCCTTGGCATCTGATAGGTCTGCTATCTGTGAGCTTGCACCTGCTTTCTGCAGCCTTTCTCCACAGATGTAACTAGAATCCTCAGCAGCCAAGTGCAACTGGCCTTGTGGTAGGTTTTGGTGAATACCTATAGGTATGCTACTTTCCAGAGTGGTGAGAAAAGATAGGTAGGAGAGTTAGAGTTTGTTGGAGGTAGTCCGGAACAATGACCCTCCTTTCTTTCCTTATATGAGGGCCAAGAAACCTGAAACATTGATGATTGTGGAACAGGGATTATAAATAAGCCTTGTATATTTGTCCCTGTGTGGTCAAGGGTTATGCCCCATAAGAAGCCTGACTAAGGGTAAAACTTGAGACAGGCAGAGGAGGACAAGATCAGAAAAATGCCTCTTCCACAGAATACATAAAGTGGCACTCACTGGTCCCGTTTCAACAGCTTTATTCAATACATGCCAAGTTACAGATTAACAAGAGAGGGAAAAATCATTGGTCTATGGCCATTTCACATGATGTCATGCTTCCTCAGGGCCTCCAGATCAGAAATGATCTGTTCTTTATTCGCTCTACTCACTCTTCATACTGTTCAGTATTGCTGTTCAATATTGCCATGGCCTAATTCCTCTGATTAAGTAACTGCTGGATAATTTGCATTGAGAAACCTGAGTTTCAGAGGCTTAGCCAAAACAATCAATCCAATATATTATTAGCTCTAATTTTCACAATCAAGAACATTCGATCAGACAGTCATTTCAAATAAAAAACCTTGGGAACAGCTTTTATCCCTCATTCTAAGGGCTCATGCACACGAGTGTGCGCCGGCCGTGTCGGTGCTGCGGGCCGCAAACTGCGGTCCGCAATGCACGGGCACTGACCGTGGGGTCACTTGAATGGGGTCCGCGATCCGCATCTGAGGGTCCACACCACAAAAAAATAGTGCTTGCGCTACTTTTTTGCGGTGTGGAGGCACGTCCAGAAACACCACGGAAGCACACCGTAGTGCTTCCGTGGTGTTCCGATCAGTGCGTCCGCTCCACACCTCCTGGATTGCGGACCCATTGAAGTGAATTGGGCCGCAATACGGGCATTGGCCGGCACCGGCCGTGTGCATGAGCCCTAAGGTGATAGTGATATATCAATTACACCGGTTCTAAATAAAACTTTCCTAAATGTATAAACAGTTGCAAAGGGAACAAATACCAAACAATAATGTGTTAACTTAAAATTACCATAACGCCATAAATCTTAGACAACAACATTTATTCCTGCACCTTCTCTCAACAGTTACTGGGGCAACGCCGACTAATCCCTCAACTGTTAGGATCATCAACCTACATCCTGTGGGTCACAGTATCTAAACCTCTTGTTAAATGTAAATTAGTATGTTGTAACCCTTTGACATCTATTTTGATGTTTATTGCGTATAATGTGTCAGCCTTTCTAGACAAAAGATAAAAATATCATTCAAAATACAAAACGGACAAAGAAAGTAATAAAGTAACAGAAGACAAAACTCAAAACACAATAGATTCCAAAAGGACATTTCTACACACAGAAAAAAGTGACTGATTTATAAGTAATGGCTTAGACTGACAAATAAAGGGCAAATGTCATGAATGGTGTTATTATCTTTAGGCAATTTATTAGATTGTTTCAAATATTTCCAAAAAGTTATTCATGCCTTTATTTTTAGTAACTGGTTTGAAGTACATTATAAGAAGAAAATAATAGTAAAAATGTGACTAAGCACTGACTGTACCCATAAAAGTCTTTGATGTCCTAATATGTCTCTATAATGCACACTATGCATGCCATATTAAAGAAGTATTCCCCCTTTAGAAACATTGCTTTATATTAAGGACCCATACACCATATGGAGTATATACTGGATAACATAGCGTCTACAGACCCATAGTACAGAGATAGCCTTCTGTACCCAGTGCTCTGCTGTGTGTATGGTACCTTACGGTACTTCTCTTTGTTTATGTTAGGGGCTGAATAACTAGTAAAGTAAAATGGCTTAAAAATAATCTGTTACCAGAAAATTCACTATTAACCCCTTAATGACCAATGATATGGGTATCTACAGCGGTCATTAATAGGCTTTATTCCTAGACAGCTGGCTTTATACAGCGGCCAGGAATAAGCACTGCACAAATCTCCCATGCAGTGGAAAATAGGGGTTCAGCTCTTACATGAAAGCCCTCTCTAAAGGTGCAGACTGGCTGAAACACCAATTTGGGCTATTTAACCACTTAAATGCCACGCAGTCAAAAGCAACCATGGCTTAGATGGAAGGAAGCTCCCTCTGAATAAGATTGAGGGGTGCTGATGTCTTGGCATGGCCAAAATGGTGTCATTAAAAACTTCAATGTGTCCTACAGAAAACAAGCCCTCATACAGCATAAAAGTTATAGATCTTAGAATGTATCAAAAAATCTAAAAATTGCTTGGTCACTAAGCCCTAAAATGCATACAGGTGGAAGGGTTTAAAGCAGGGGTGATGCCATATAGGGCTAACTCTGCTAAATGTAATAATATGTTTCACTTAATGATCCATTGCTTCATTCTGGAGCAAAAGAACTTTTAATCCATATACAAATGTGAAGTTTAGTGCACCGAGGGCAGGCACAAGCCTATCTATGCACCCTTGCTCCTCCTGCTTCTTCTGCCAGCATCTCTCAGTGCGTTTTGATTGGCAGGGCCAGATATTTGTTTAGTCATCCTGCCTGGACCCTGTCAATTTAGAAGCGGAGGCAGAGGCTGACAGAGGAAGCAGGAGGAGCAAGGGTGCACAGAGTGGCTTGGGCCTGCCATCCGTGCACTTAACTGCTTATTGGCATATAAAAGTACCTTTTCTCTAGAATGAAGCAACAGATTGCTAAGTGAAAGGTATCATTATGTTCAGCTGAGCTAGCCCTAAAGGAAATTCTACTTGCCTTAACAGTGACAGACTCCCTTTAAAGGGAACCTGTCATCACCTTCATGCTACCCATACTAACAGCAGAATAAAGTAGAGACAGGTGAGTTGATTTCAGCGGTCTGTCATTTATAAGTTATAAGTAAGTGATTGCCGAGAACCATCATTGCAGACTGGGCCTGGAAAGAGTCAAATCTTCATTAGAAGAGTCCTGGTTATTCATGAATTCCTGCTCTCCCTGCCCTTCTGCTGATGACTGACAGTCTTCTACATGGATTTCCCCCTTTTTCTCTAGGATAGAACTGTCAATCATCAGCAGATGGGAGGGGAGAGCAGGAGATTAGGAATAACCATGACTCTTCTCAGGTAGATTTGACTCTTTTCAAGGCCTGGGCTGCAATGATTATGATGCTAGTTCTCAGCAACCACTTACTTTTAGGTCATGAAATCAGCATTTCTGTCACTATTTTATACTGCCCTCAGTGAGGTCAGCATAAAGTTGATGACAGGTTCCCTTTAAGGTAGCGGTAAACTAAAAATAATTAGTAATTTTTATATAAACAAATTAGGAACATCCTACTGTAAATGATTTGAAGTGGCAGATGAGTTCTGGGACCATATAGATGACTCTATAGTAGGATATATCATTCCTTGGAATATACACTTCAGACGATGCAGAGCCTCTTTTCAAAAAGGAAATTGGAAGATTCATATCAATCACAGTATGACAGCTGAAGTATGTTTTACAGTGCCAGCCAGGGTATGTCCATCATACAGCACCATCTACAGTATCCTAGCCACAGTGTATACCCCATACCGAACCACCCATAATACAGTACACTGCCAGCCACAGTGTCCTCCAAATGAAAAATGTCTCCCATGGGCAGCTAAGGTGTACTCCAGTGTTCACTACAACACCCATCAGTCACATGCAAAATTCCTTCACTGACAACCACAGTCTCCCCAGCAAATAAAAAATATTTAGGAGGTCATTTACTATTCTGAAATATGTCCAAATTAGGCGTATCTCAGGCGAAGATGGTGGTGCAAGGGTCAGTTGCGCCGCTATCTGCGACTTTGCCCCGCTCACGCCAGGTCTAAAATTGTGGATGTGGCGTGGGGAAGGGGATGGGCAGGCGGGCCTGTCTCATTCATCATTTTCTATGCCTGTTTTAGGTGTAGAAAATGGTCTAGATGTAAGACATCTAGGAAGCATTACATTTAGAACTGGCACTGGATGCACCAAAGTTATGGAGAAGCCTGCGCTTCTTCATAACTTTAGCGGATTCACTGCCAGCGCAAAAACTTTATTAAGACTGGTGTCTAAAACGCTGGTCTTAATAAATGTGCCCCTTAATTATTTGCTCTCATTAGATAATTCATAGAAGCTACAAAATATGAAATACTATATATAATTTGTCTTCAAAATCCATTCTGGTGCAATTCTTATCTCTACTCCAAATAAGAAAAAAATATCAAGAACGTGAAAACTGTAAGACATTACTAAATATTCTCTCATTCCAAACTTTGGCTCAAATCATAACGCAGCTCCAGGAAGCTTTCAAAAAGTAGCAGCTGAATACCAAGGCTGGAAAGGGAGCTCAACTGGGACCTCTAGTGTTCTCTACTACAACTACAGGCATCTGGAAAATGGCACCGCAGAATTTGTTGGTGTAATTATTCCTAATGGGGGGGTCAGCAGGAGAAACTCTGGGGAAGATTTAGTTCAATTAGTGCAAATATAAAGTTCTCATTCTCATTCTAGTTCTCATACTTCACAGGATCTTGGAAAATAAAACAACAAACATATCAGTTTTGGGTGACAACACGTTGCTTTTCCTCTGTAGTAATGTTAATAACCTTTGCCTGTTGTTACTTTGCAACATTATAGGTTGTGCATATTATAGACTAGTGCTGAGCAAATAGAAGTCGACGGAGTGGACTTCGACCCGAATTTCAGGGAAAATTCGATTTACCACGAAGCCGAATTTCCTCGTACGTCTTGTTAACAAATCGATTTCTCAGAATTGGTGGTCACTGTACTCCCCAGATGCCGCATTCATCACTCATTGCGGCATCTGATATTAATATTGAAGTGAAAAATAAAAAAATAAATGAAATCATACCTACCTCTTCCATTTAAGCATGAAGATCCCACACAAAATCCAAAGCGCAGTGACGACGTGGTGACGTCATCACAGGCCATGCAAGATTTTGCGCTGGATCTTCAATCAAGATGGTGGCGGCCATTAAGTATGATTTTATTTTTTTTATTTTTTTATTTTACACATGTTATTGCTGTCAAATGCCACGATCAGCTATGAACGCGGCATCTGGGGGGTGCAATGACGGGGGGCGGAGCAATCGCTAACCCTGTCACTGCACCCACTGCTTACAAAGAAACATTCTTGTGACAAAATAATTAGTCAGAAAGCTAATTATTTTTGTAAAATTCTGCAAAGCAGCCAAATAGAATTTTCCAATATTTCACTCATCCCTAATTTTAGAGATAAAACTCAGAAAACAATCTCCTTCCTGAAATGAATTTAGATCAGCATATGTATCTGCAGTGACCTGAGCCCCATCCAGAAGAACCTATGTAAGATGGCCTGGCAAATTTACCAGCAGAATACAGGTGAATATTAGGCTGGTGTCACACATAGGCCCAGATATACTAATGTTTCTGCACTTAACCTGTCTGAAGAAGTGGCACCGTTTGGCACATGTAAGGTTTCTCCATTTTATTCAAACATTCTTGACAGAAGGCAGAGCTTTGATGGAAGGGGAGGGCCTAACATGCTCCAGTTTGCACCAAAATTGTGCCACAAAATCTTTCTTTTTTGTTTCAAATTGCAGAAACCACTGATTTTGGTGTTTTCCTCCATTGGTCTTTATTGTTGTTGTTTTTTTTTTTTAATTAATGTGCAATATTTGTTGGTGTTTCAAATGGTGTTTTTGTATGCTTGTTTATCAATGCTTTGTTCCTCTACAGCTCTACAGAGGAAGTGACATCATAGCGGGCACATTCTTTCCTATAAAAAGAAAAAAAAAAACACTAAGCACGCAAAAGACATCATTTAAAAAATCCTCCGGGTGCTAAAATACACTATACAGGCAAAAATAAAACATGGCTACATGTTTTCTAGCCAAAAAAGTCCGGACTAAAAGTATATGTTAAGCAGCCCTTACTGTTGTACATATGATGATGAGAGATGGTAGAATCAGTACCACTGGGTTTAGGGTGTATTTTTTTCCTCAATGGGCGCATTACACTGTTGTGAATGTTTTTTTTTTTAGAGGACTGATCATGTCTTATGGCATGTCTGTTTTAGTAGACACACTACAGAGTTTAAAGGGCAGGCTACTGTTTTTGCTACTGGTTTTGCTAGCAGCAACATATGAACAGTGTTAGGGCTCATTCAGATGACCGTATATTTGTGTCTGCATCCGTTCCGCAATTTTGCAGACCGGATGCGGACCCATTTATTTTAATAGGGCCACAAAAGATGCCGACAGAACACTGTGTGCTGTTCGCATCTGTACTTCCATTACACGGCAAAAAAATAGAACATGTCTTATACTTTTCTCTTTTTTGCGGAAAAGAATAGGCATTTCTATCATAGGGTTGGCTGTTCCGTTACACAAAATGTGAAATGCACATGGCTGGAATCCATGTTTTGCGGATACGCAATTTGCAGAGTGAAAAATGGATACAGCCAGTTGAATGAACCCTTAGGCCTCTTTCACACGAGCGTCACGGATTAGGTCCGGATGCGTTCAGGGTGCGTTCAGGAAAACTCGCACCATTTTGCAAGCAAGTTCAGTCAGTTTTGTCTGCGATTGCGTTCAGTTATTCAGTTTTTTCCGCGCGGGTGCGATGCGTTTTGATGCGTTTTTCACGCGCGTGATAAAAAACTGAAGGTTTACAAACAACATCTCTTAGCAACCATCAGTGAAAAACGCATTGCACCCGCACTTGCTTCAGGATGCAATGCGTTTTTCACTGAAGCCCCATTCACTTCTATGGAGCCAGGGCTGCGTGAAAAACGCAGAATATAGAACATGCTGCGTTTTTCACGCAACGCAGAACTGATGCGTGAAAAAAAACGCTCATGTACACAGACCCATAGAAATGAATGGGTCAGGATTCACTGCGGATGCTATGCGTTCAAGTCACGCATTGCACCCGCGCTGAAAACTCGCCCGTGTGAAAGGGGCCTTAAAGTGACAACAGAAAAAAGCTGGATTAAGTGTTACAGCTTCCATAAGGGTTGTCACTCAATTTGCCATTCGTGCTTTAGGAAAGCTGAGTGAGAACTCAGCACAGGATGTAATGGCATTGAGGGATGAAAATGGAAGAACTACAGAACTGCGGAACAGAAGAGGGCAACTCAGTGGTCCACATTTACTATGGTAAGTGAGCCACTTTCTTGGCATTGTTTGCATCAAAATTCTGGTGACCTCATCTTAGACACAACAGCAAGATGTAGAAAAGTCACATGACACAAAAATATGTGCAACTTGTCTGCAAATTACTGTCACGTGAAAACACAGCCGAGTAGCAGGCAAGTCACATGTCGCAAGTAAACGTATACTGAAGTCAATGGAGTGAATGTCACGTGTGACTTGCGACACAAAATCCAGCATGTCAAGACTGGTGGGAAGTTTAGCAAGACTGGCGGTTTCTAATGTCAGTCTTGATCATAAGTCCTTTGTTGCAAGATGCCAAAAACTAACAAGATTTTTTAAAGGGGTTCTCCGGGCTTTTAATTTTGATGACCTTTTCTCAGGATAGGTCATCAATATCAGATCAGTGGGAGTACGACACCTGGCACCCCTGCCAGTCAGCTGTATGAAGAGACCGCGCGTGCGGTGTGCACGTGCCGTTTCCCTTCTCTCTTCGTGTCCGCTGCTGCTGTCCCATAGACTGCTCACGCTGTCTCCTCATACATATGATCTGCGGGGGTGCCTGGTGTCGCACCCCTGCCAATCTGATATTGATGACCTATCCTGAGGATAGGTCATCAATATTAAAATCACGGAAAACCCATTTAAGAGGCACACACCATTTAATACTTCTAGCTACGCTAGATTTCAGGCTTTACTTGGAAAATTGGCGACTTCTCCCACTCAAACCTCCCGATTTATCATCCAGCATTAACCACTGTGACTGCTACAAATTAAACAGGATTAGTAAACGTAGGCCATTGGAGGTCAATTATAAAAATGTTGAATGATCCCTTTTTTGTGACATTATGAATGCCGTGCACCACTATGACACAAAGGAGTGTCCAGGGCATGGCTGGGGCGTGCAGGAACTTCGCCCCCTAACAAATTTACCAACATTTACGACTGGAAGCAGGTGTAAATGTTGGCGAAATACTACTCCAGCCAGGGGCTGGTCTAGTTTTTCTACAAGGCTCACAGACTGCTGAAGGTGCACCTGATTTAAGGCGCATGCCTCCTCACATCTTCCACCAGTAAGGCCAATGTAAAAAGCCGGTCTTTCAAATGACCCCCATTGACTGGTATTTTTTGGATTGTGAAATTCACCTTTCATTCATGAACGGTAAAAGGTAAGGGTTGAAAAAAGTAGAATTCCTCCTTCAACAGTTGCCCTTCCGCAGCACATCCTACTCTCTGCACACACAGACCAGGCCGAATACAATAAAAGCTTTCAGGTAGGAGCTTTATAAGTCCAAAGTAGATTTAATGGCTATGTCGCTGTGTGAAGATGCCGTTTGATCTGGAGAGCTATTATGCTTTCATAACGAGGCTCCTGTTCTAATCTATCAGACAATCAAAGGAGCTTTTTCAGATGTCAGCTCCTTGGGACTTTAGGGTAGTCATTTCTTATTACCTAAATGTATATTATTTGCTGTGCCTGTTTCTTCTAATAACATCTAGCACGGCACTTGGTCTTGTCTTCCCTATTCGTTTTTTGTATATAAAATTCAAAAAAATCTGTATTTATAAATCTAAAAGCAAAACTATATTGTTCTGCTTTACCTGAAGGAATACACTTCTTTTAAGCATATCCACACTCCAGATTTTCAGTGTTAGATGTGCAGATAACATTGCTGGTCTGACCCTGATTTAAAAGGTGTTGTCCTAAGACTTCCTATCCCCTATACAAAGGATATGGGATGAGTGTCTGATCCATGGGGGTCTGATCGCTGGTCCCCCCATGGATCAAGAGAAGCGGGGGTCATGTGTCCGCGCGTATGAATGGATGCACAGTTAAAAGAGATCATAATTGCAGGGTCAGAGCTTGTATGCCTGTAACTATGTTTCTATGGGATAGTCACAGAGTAGAGGGCTCAGCTATCTCTGGCTGTCTCGTAGAGATGAATGGAGTTGCGGTGTGCGTGACTGACTGCCACTCCGTTCACATAAGGAAACACAGGACCCTAATTCTTGTGAGTTTCCATCAAGATTGCTCAGTTGTTCCATTTCTTGTTTTTCAATAAATATTTGTGTGATACAGGTATGTATCTAATATCTAGTATCACATTAAAACATATCTAATGTCGGATTCATACACAGATGTAACTAATGTCTCCATTAGAGATGAGCAAAGTATTTAAAACTTCGATTCAGCTGCTTCACACAAATTTACAATAAAAATTCACCTTGCATGCCCCCGTGATGACGTCATCACATCACCGGACAGAGGATTTCACACGGGATCTTCAATCAAGATGGCAGTTGTGCTCAAACGGATGAGCATTATGTCACTGTTATCCATTACATTCCAGTACTGTAAGGGTTACATAGCATCATAAATCAATATGATGCTATGCGATCCCCGTCAGTGCCGGGAGTCCAGCCCTGCAGATGTGTTGCGGGAGACGCGCGTGTGCAAGGGGCCTTAGGGTTCCATTCCCTATACACATGAAATTGGTGTGGCATTTCTAGAACACTAAAAAAACAGCTTTTACTTTTTTCATACTGCATGCTGTTCTTATGACAGTTTTAGTGACATTTTTGCAAAATAAATGTTTGAATGACATTTTTTGTTCAGGGTTTTTCTTCCCTTATAGTAAAGAGTATAAAAACAACGCCCAAAAAGATGCAAAAGCTTCAACATGCTGTATTTAAAAAAAAAAACACACACCACATATACTGTAGAAAAAATGGCAACAATTGGGAAAAAACACCACTAGGCAAAAAACAAAAACCTTATCTGCCGGCATTTCATATTTCCCATAGACTTCCATCTTATATCTGGCTTTGGCGTTTTTACTGCAAAAATTGCATCAAAAACTGCAGGTGCAAAAAAACCACAAAAGCACAAAAAAGGCACATTAAACCTATGTATAAGCTCACCCTTAGCGTCCTTACACACATGAATTTGACTCTAGCATCAGTAAAAAATGGCACATTTTTTTCTTTTTTAACACCTGTAGTTTTTGGAGTGTTTTTTGTAGTGCTTTTACCACTAGTGTTTGTTTCATGGTATTTTTCCCTATCGAAAAAAAACAAAAAGAGCTCAAGCATGCTGTATTTTTAAAAAGAAGAAAAACAAAAATGCCAGGAGCAAAAAAAACGCTTTTGTGTCCTGCCTTTCATATTTCCCTAGACCATCACATATAAATATCTCTGAGCTAAATTCCATTTGTATTATCAAAAATATGTCAGAGATATGTGAGATACAGATAGATAGATAAAAAAAAAGGAAAAAGAGGCAGCACTCTCCAGTAAAAAATTGAAAAAATGAAAGTCTTTATTTACCCATGTGGGATTGCGACGTTTCGGCCCAGACTGAGCCTTTCTCAAGCGCTTGAGAAAGGCTCAGTCTGGGCCGAAACGTCTCAATCCCACATGGGTAAATAAAGACTTTCATTTTTTCACTTTTTTACTGGAGAGTGCTGCCTCTTTTTTCTTTTTTATATGCTGGGACCTTGGTCTGGTCTGTTTGGTGTGCACCTCGTTTTTCCTCATTCAGTGCTGCTGAGACTTTTTTTTTGCTTTAGATAGATAGATAGATAGATAGATATTGTAGACATTAGATACATTTGTGTGATTCTGATATTGCACCTTTTATCAGGTTTCTCTTCAGTTGTCTTATTTCTGATGGCATTTTGCCAGTCTATAGACACAAGCATACTGCTATCACATTACCAGCAGCAGCACAGGGGCAGCATTACAATCGTTAACTAGAGAAAGGGCTGCACTATGCACATTATGGGTGGGCGAGAACTAAGGAGGGGGCAGAGGGGGGTCATGTACTGCCAGCCAGCCCCTCCCAGCTGAAATAATACCTGCACATACCCCTGTCCCACCTCGCATTTCTTGTCATCTCCAAGCAGAGGACACTTCTGAGCGCTGTGTCCCGACATCACCTGAAGCTCCATCGTACACTCCTGTTCTGAGTGGGATCCTGCAGCCCTGCACAGGGCAGGAACATGGAGATGCAGAATCATGACCCTCAGAGAAGATCCCAGTATCTCGCCTTCTTCTTCATCATGACTTTCTTCTCCTGCGGGCAAGCTCAGCCTGGATCCCGATCCCTGCATCCAGAACACATCCTTGTGACCAACCGAGGAGTCCGGGTCCCCTTTGGCAGGTCAGCATTTGTGGATCCAGTGGAAGATTTGGTCCTACAAGTACAGCCTGGAGACAAGTGTGTTGTGAACGTGCTGGACAATGACCCCCTGTCCCAGAGACCTGGATCCCTGACGCCCAAGAAGTTCCCGTGTGACTTTGGACAAGGAGAGGTGCGATACACTCACCTGGGCTCCCGCAGCCCCCCAAAGGACAGAGTAAGGTTGCAGCTTAGATACGATTCTCCCACAGAGACGCTGATTGTGCCCTTTGTCCTGGAGGTGGAGGTCATATTCCAACAGCTTGATATTGTTACTCGCAATTTACCCCTGGTGGTGGAGAAGATACATGGACTTAGTGTGCCTATTGATAAGAAAGTTCTAGGTTTCTCCTATGACCCTGCTAAGGAGTCCTGCAGAATCACTCCACTTCTCGGCACAGGTGGGCTTCCAAGGTATGGTCACTTAGTCAACATGAGCACCAGCCACCAGCAGAGCATTGACTGCCATACCTTTACCAGTTCAGGGTTCCGTTACCTGCACACAGCCCCTCATAACTCGCCAAACAGAGATTACCTGCCCATGCGAGTAGATCTGAACAGTGCAAATGGGGCAACTAGGCAAGAACACTTCCACCTGACTGTCAGAATCAAGGAGGGAGCTGAGAACACTCCTCCTCGTCCCAGCTTTGTGTCCATGCTCATGATGGAAGTCGACCAATTTGTCTTGACAGCCCTGACTCCGGAGATGCTGGCTGCAGAGGATTTAGAGTCAGATCCTGGGGATATTATCTTTAACGTGACAAGCCCCCTAGATTCAGAAACGTCTGGCTATCTGGTAAGCACCGATGACCAGAACTTGCCCATAACATCTTTTTATCAAAGAGACTTAACTGAGTTGAGGATTGCCTACCAGCCACCATCCAGTGAGTCCTGGCTGGAGAGAATCCTGCAGCTGGAGATGCAGGCGATCGACACAGAAGGTGCTTCCTCTGAAACTTTTGCCTTCATGATTGTGGTAAAGCCTATGAACACGTTTGCTCCCCTTGCTACTCGCAATGCTGGACTCTGGCTTTTAGAGGGACAGTCAAGACCTCTCTCTGGTCCAAGGTCTGGAATGAACAATTTGGTGATCAGTGATGAAGATAATCTAGAGGAGGTGAAAATGAGTGTGGTAGGTGGACTTAAACATGGACAACTAGTCCTGGCACATGGGACCAATGTTGCTAACAATGGTGGGAATGGCTTCACATTTACTCCTCAAGAGCTTCATTCTGGACTTGTCATTTACCAACATGATGGTAGTGATACGTACAGTGATAATTTGATTCTCAGGCTGGATGATGGAAAACACCAGGTGGAGCTACTTTACCCCATCACAGTGTCCCCTACAGATGATGAACCCCCAGTTCTCAATGCCAACACAGGACTTAGCCTGGCAGAGAGGAGCCTGGCTCTTATCTCACCCTTTATTCTTAGTGCTACAGATATTGATTCAGAAGACTCCACCATTCTCTTTGTGTTGCAAGAACCATTTAGTCAGTTGGGAGAACTAGTGCTCAGACAAACAGAAACCCCTGCAGAAGGTGAGGAATGGACACACCTTCCTGAGGAAGAAATGTATGAAAAGGTGGTAAGGGAGTGGTACCAAAAAGATATTGTAGATGGCAAACTCTACTATAGGCATGTGGGGCCACACAGTGCTGAGACAGTGTTAGATCGGGTGCTGTTCATGGTGCTGGACGATAATGATCCACCCAACCATTCTGGATTGCAGGTTTTCACTGTGAGGATAGAACCTGTAGATGACATTCCTCCTGAAGTATTCCAAGGGACAACTTTACATATGACTGTTAAGGAATATGAGGTGACCCCTTTCAAAAGAAAGAACCTTCGTTATACAGATATGGATACAGATGATAGAAATCTCAAGTACACCATACACAGCCATCCAAGGGATACTGACCCCAACCATCCAGTCCTTACTGGTCATGTAGTGTTCACAGACCTGCCAGATGTTCAGGTGACCTCTTTTACTCAAGCCCAAATTAACCATCACAAAATTTCCTACAGGCCTCCAGAAAAGGAACTGGGAATTGTTGCAAAGGTTTTGCAGTTTAACTTTACTGTGGAAGATGCTTCAGGTAATTCTGTACAAGGCACATTCACTATATTTTTGCAACCTGTGGATAACAAACCTCCTGAAATTACCAATACAGGCTTTACTGTCCAAGAGAGGGGTTCTTTCATATTTACTAAGGCTGAGCTTGATGCCAGAGATCAGGACACTGATAAAAAGAACATTATGTTCAGTTTATCTCAAGCTCCAGTACATGGTCTGTTGCAATACCAAGGTGAGCCAATGTCATTGGGAGAATCATTCAGACTTCTTAACATAGAACTAGGTCATATATCATATGTCCATAATGGGGATGAATCTGACAGTGATTCCTTTTCCTTGGTAGTTAGTGATGGTATTCACGAAGTCCCTATTACAATCAGGATACAGGTTAAGCCAGTAGATGATGAGGCCCCAACATTAATGCTTCCTGGGGGTCTTTTGGGATCTTCCTTAAAAGTCCTGGAGAGGGGACAAACTGAGATAACTACCAATGTTATTCAAGGCACAGATCCTGACACTGATGATCTAATGCTTACTTTTATTGTGGAGGACCCTCCTAGAAGAGGTGAGATATTGGTAAATGGTGTTCCTGCTGAGAGATTCACTCAACAAGATCTTCTAAATGGAGATGTCATGTATGCACATACTTCGGGAGAGATAGGCCTTGAAAAGCAGCAGGATTTCTTTAACTTAACAATATCAGATCTTTCAGATGAATGGGTGATAGGAGGGAACAAAGTGCAGGGTGTTAAAGTACATGTCACCATATTACCAGTGGACAGTGAAACCCCTATAGTGAAACTGGGTGATCTATTCTCTGTATTAGAAGGTGGTAAAAATATAGTAATGCCTGAAAACCTTGATGCAGAAGATGCTGATACTCCAAAAGATGAAATATTGTGCACAATCATTGTCCAGCCCTCATCTGGGTATATAGAAAATATCTCACCTGCCCCAGGCTCTGAAAAGTCTAGATCTGGGAATCCCATTAGTGCATTCAATATAAGAGATATCCGTCTTGGCCATATATATTATGTTCAAAGTATTCACCAAGAAGTAGAGCCCATAGAAGATAGGTTCACTTTCCGCTGCTCAGATAGTGTCAGTTCTTCTCAGCCCCTCTTCTTTCCAATTGTCATAATCCCAACCAATGATGAGAAACCAGAAATTTTCACTCGTGAGTTTATTGTTATGGAAGGTATGAGTCTTGTTATTGACACACCCATCCTCAATGCTGCTGATGCAGATCAACCTGCAGATGAGCTTCTCTTCATAATTACCAACCCCCCAAAACATGGTAGAGTAGTTCTGCAGCAAAGCAACTCTCTTATCTCAAACTTTACCTTGGAAGAAATAAAAGAGAGCTCTAGCATTGTTTATGAACATGATGACTCAGAGACCAAGGAGGACAGTTTTAAGATCCTTCTAACTGATGGAGAGCACAGTGTCGAGAAGATAATTCTTGTGATGGTTATTCCTGTGGATGATGAAACACCTAGAATGGCAGTCAATGATGGACTAGAAATTGAAATAGGAGAGACAAAGTTAATTACAAACAGGGTGCTCAAAGCCACAGATTTAGATTCAGATGACAAGTCTCTAACTTATGTAATTCAGTTTGGCCCAAACCAAGGGCTACTGCAGCGCCTTGACCTTGATGGAACAGTCCTGGGGAACATCTCAGTGGGAATGAATTTTACCCAGGATGAAATTGACAAGCAACTTATCCAATATACTCACACAGGCCAAGAAGGTATACGTGATCTTATCAAATTTGATATCACAGATGGAATTAACCCATTCATTGACAGGTACTTTTATATTAATATTGGTAGCGTAGATATTGCATTCCCAGATGTAATTAACAAAGGAGTCACATTAAAAGAGGGAGGAAAAGTGACACTGACGACGGACCTTCTAAGCACAAGTGACATCAATAGTCCAGATGAGAATTTAAGGTTTAGCATCACTAGAGCACCAAGTCGTGGACATTTGGAGAGTACAGATCAACCTGGTATTCCTATCACAACCTTCACCCAACTTCAACTTGCAGGTAATAAAATCTATTATATCCATACTTCAGAAGATGAGATGAAGATGGACAGTTTTGAGTTTGAAGTCACAGATGGCTACAATCCTGTGTTTCGTACATTCCGGATTTCAATAACTGATGTAGACAATAAGAAACCAGTTCTTTCAATCCACAACCTAGTGGCAAATGAAGGAGAAAACAAACTAATTACTCCCTTTGAACTAACTGCAGATGATATGGACACTCCTGACCACTTGCTGCGATTTACAATCACTCAAGTACCAGTACATGGTAGCCTATTGTTTAACAACAGTCGTCCAATAACTACCTTCACCAAGCAGGATCTGAATGAAAATCTCATCAGTTATAGGCATGATGGGAGTGAATCTTTGGAAGATAGTTTCTCTTTCACTGTAACTGATGGTACACACACTGAATTTTATGTATATCCTGATACAACCTTTGAGACACGAAAACCCCAAATGCTGAAAATTAGAATAAATTCCCTAGATAATGGCATCCCCCAAATTGTTGTCAATAAAGGAGCTGCAACATTAAGGATCCTTCCTTCTGGACATCTTGGATTTCTTATCACTAGTAAATCACTGAGAGCAGAAGATCGAGACAGCCCTAATAAATTGCTGAAATACAGGATCACAGATGGTCCAAAGCATGGAGCTATCATCAACATGGCACACGGCAATAGCACAGCAAGAACATTTACACAGGGTGAGTACTAAAAAAACATGGCTTCAAACCTATTTACAAACTTTGCTTTCAATTAATTGTTACTATTTTTCTGAGGTAAAGGGAATGTAGCATCATGCACATAGCATTCAATCAGATTCTACCTTATGTTTTTGAAAGGAGCTCTAAAAAATTAAAAGAAGAATCTGATTGGTTGCTATGGGCAACTTAGTCAGTTTTCCTTTACACCAGTTTTGATAAATCTGTTGTTTAAATGTTTTTATGCTAAACATATTTTTAAAGAATTTTTGGTGGTGTTACTTTTAATATTCCATGCCAATATCTGTAACGAAAAAAAAACTTACATCCTGTAGTTTTCGCACTGGCCACAAGGTCTAATAATAGGCTCCATGACCTGGTCTGTAGAAATCACTTTACTGCAATTATCTGCTTATCATTAGAGGCAGGACTAAAATGACAAATATCAATTATAAAACAGGATCCACCATTTACAATAGGTGATATTACAGCTTATCTACTCCCTCCTGACCACTGCACAGGTCACAGAACATGCCTAGAAAACTCCCCCATAGAAGTCAATGAGGTCCCTTCCTGCCCATTGTGTCTAAGGGGCCACAGTGGTTACTGTAAGGCCTATCTCTAAATGCTGTTAACCAAAGCTCAGGCAAGATGGCTGCCCCCATAATCATGTTCAGGAAGTAGAATAAAAAATCTGCAATCAGAAAGCAAAAAACAGAGTAGAAAAAAAGGATATGTGTCGCTATCCATTTTTAACTGGTAAAAAGCATTTGATGATACATTCCCTTTAAGTAAGGTATACAAAGAAAACATATAACCTTTTACCACATGGAAGAAGAAGAAAGTGTATTCATTCACTGAAATGTAATTTGAATATTGCCATGTTTGTTTCTGCATTTCATCTATTTCTCCCTTTCTATTTTCAATAGCCGACATTGATGATTTAAAAGTCTGCTATGTCTTGAAGGATGGTGCGAATGCTACAAGTGACATTGTTCGCTTCTCAGTAGAAGATAATGGTAAGCTCTTAAAGTTTGATTTTTATTTTATGCTCGATAATAGAGCCATGTCCTGACTAGATGCGATCCTAGACATTCATCAGAATCATTCTGATCTAGGAGTCTCCATCCAACTTATGACTCTCCGTAGTAACAAGATTGCAACTTCCAATATGCTCAAATAGTCTGCTGCTGGGAGCTGGATCAGAAACCATTAGAGCATTCATGCGTTAGCATTCTCCCACCTGGCAGCTAAGTGGTGCACTATGGTTTTGGTGTAGCTTTTTTAGTTGCCCCTTCCAGGAGATTAGATTATAAGATAGGGACTGAAAAAAAAACAACTGGCATTCTATTACAAAAGGTAAAAAAAGCATAATAACACAAAATGTTAAAGGAGTTGTCTCGTTTCTGCTATTGATGATTCATCAGTACCTGATCAGTGAGGGTTCGATACCCAGGACCCCGGGGATCAGCTGTTTGATTAGGTCACTGCACTCCATTGAGCACTACGCATCCTCACAACTTACCAAGCACAGTGCCATACATTGTATAGTGGCTGTGTTTGGTATTGCAGCTCAGCCTCATTCACTTGAATGGGATTTAGCTGTGCCTAGCTTTACTGTGAAGCGCTTTCCACATTGAGCTGCTTCACAACCCCTCCCTCTGCTGAGTGACAGTTGTAGCATCCAACCAGGAGACCACTACAGCTGTCACTCAGAGCAGAGGGGTTGTGAAGCAGCTCAATACAAACATGCTCAATGTAAAACCCATATCCCATACATAACCTGTAAGAATAAAAGTTCATATTCTACTGATAATAAAAACGTCACAAAAGGTATTTTTGTCCTGCTCTCTCCAGCCCCTACCTAGTACTGTCATCAGTTTAGCATGGTCAAAACTGCTGACAGATTCTCCTTAACTTCCAGTACCATCGGTACAGTGACAATAAATATTAGAACATTAGAATATTCCTACATAAATACTTTAATTGATCCAAGGCAATACTCTATATCCATATGTCTTAAAGCACCTGTCAACGTACCTTACAGTTGGGTGACTGGCCTTTCTTTAAACAAAAATCTAGTAATTAAAATAGCATTTATTCTTACTGCAAGTAAAAAGTGTACATCCACATTGTAACACTTTAAATACTATGTTAAAGGGATTGTGCAGTGCTAAGATATTGATGACCTATCATCAATATCAGATCATCGGGGGCCTGACTCTCGGCAACCCCGACGATCAGCTGTGAGCACTGCTTCCTCTTTGAAATTGCCTGTGCATCGTCTCCTTTCTAGAGGCGGTTGTAGTGTAATCACATCTGCTTGTCCCATGGGATGAGCAGATGCAATTACACTGCTCCACCGCTGCAAAGGAGACAGCATATAGGTAATTTTGAAGAGAAAGCAGTGCTTGCACGAGCACCGCTACATCTTCAAACAGCCGATCTGTGGAGTGGCTGGGAGTCAGATCCCCACTGACCTGATATTGATGACCTGCGAGAGCTTCTTTCTCTTCACTGTTGTAATTACACCTGCTTGCTGCTGCAATGTGGACGGCGAGCAGGTAAACAGTGGAGGAGCGCTGCTTTCTCTTCAAACAGCCCACCAATCTGATATTGATGACCTATCCTGAGAACAGGTCATCAATATAGGAAACAGGACAACCCCTTTAAAGGGGTTGTCTCACCTCAAGATTTCCAGTCTTCCTCAGAGATGAGTGAAGTTTTAAAAAATTCGATTTGGCTGCTTTACTGAACTTCGACAAGTATTTTGTTTCGTTATTAATTAGTTCGTAACGAATCGCATACCATTGTATGGAGTGGGTGCAATGACAGGGAATGGCAAGTTCGCCGTCCCCTTTCATTTAACCCTTCAGATGCCGCATTCAACGCTGATCGCAGCATCTGAGAGTCACATTCAGCCTATCAGGAGGTTAATCAGGGGTCAATACAAAAGAAATAAACTCTCCTCATCCATTTGATCACGGAGAGGCCATCCTGATTGAAGAAGACATGCCAATTCTCGCACATGCGTCACATGTCAGCATGTGAGAGAATTGTTGAGTTTTCTTCAATCAAAATGGTCGCGATGGCCTCTTCACGATCAAATGGATGAGGTGAGTACGTTTGGGTTTTTTTACCGCCATTTCAGGAAAAATTGATTAGTTACCACTAAGCGCCAGGAAATTCAGATTCGTGGCAAATCAAATTTTTCCTGTAATTGGGATCAAACTTTGATTCGCTCAACACTAATTAGCAGCCTCAGGGATAGTGGAGCAGAGCAGATTCAGCACTGACAAGGTGGCCAGGGCTGGGAGTGACTGCACTGCATTAGAATATGTGCGAGCTCATTCCCATGAAACCTGGCCAACAGCCGGCCGAGCTGCCGATAGTGTTTCTGTGAGCCTGCGCGGACAACGCTGAGAACATTACAGCAGTGGCTGTAGCCCCTAGAAACAAGCATGAAATTTGTGACTGTTTGAGTAAGAAGAAAAGGTGACAGAGGAATAACTGAAAAATGAACTATATGTTAGAGAGGATCCTAGGACAAAAAGACAAAAAAAACTGATTAAAGGTTGATTATTGAGGTGAGACAACCCCTTTAAGGACTTATAACAATCGGCAGAATGATGGGGCCAAATGACATCTGGGGCTGAGCTGAAGTACTTTGCACAGCCACAACCATTTATACCTGTGTAAACAATGAGGGGAGTGATGTGCCATGGCTAATCCCAGGAGCTGGACTCCTGCACTGATCTCCTATATTGTGGATAGGCCATTAATATATAATTCTCAGAAAACACCTTCAAATACAAATATATGCCTAAAGATGCCACATTTCCAATCTAGAAGTCAATACCTGTGATCTGCTAAATTCACATCTGACAGTTAATGGGAGTAAGAATTTTTAGAGGTCCTATAACATGCCCTGGGGTGCTCTGTCCTGTGGACAGGTTTGTACAAGTGTGAGGTCACAGATTCACCGCACTCTCTTCTGATTTCTGTGTCAAGATGTTAAGCTACCTGATGACAGATACAGTTGAATGTTTAGAAAGCGTTTTCATGTGGCTGTAGCTGCTCAGGAGATCATCCTGTTAGTTTTGCTGCAATTATTAGCTTTAGCTGGGTGAAATTGTGGGCACAAATAAATCCAGAATATGTGCCAATCAGAACCAGAAAAAGGATAGAGACTTCATCATCACCTATCTTCTGTGGACTAAAGGTGACCATACATCACACACATGATCGATTGGTCAACAGTTGTCTCCCACTACTCCCTCCTGACTCCCCCATACACATTCAGTTCAGCCAAGCATTTATGTATTATCCATGGGGAGAGGGAAGAAAGTTGCAGGTGGTAGCTTCTCTCCTGGGAGAACATAAGAATCGGGTAAAAAAATTCAGTTGGCCAAATCCTTCTGTCCCACGATATATGTTGGGGGAGCGTTAGGAGTACCTCAAACACATTAGATTGTTAGCTGAACCCAGTGTTCTTGGTGGATTCGGCTGACAATACACTAATGTTTTTTGGGGGCCTTAAAGAAAATCTGTCACCTGAATCATCACCATTAACCTAAAACTATTGCCTTGTAGCACTTACTACCTTCTTTCCAGATGTGCTTCTCTTTCCTTGCTGTTTGTTTTCTATCTTGAAAAAAATCCACTTTATTCCTTATGCAAATGACCCAGTAAGGTTCCCAGAGAGGCGTTATTTTCAAAGGTGCCCAAGAATGCCCACCATCAAATGCCCAGGCCCGCCCTCCAGCAGAGCCCAAGCATGCTTCTCCTTGGCTCATACGCCCTCAGCAGCGCCATTGTTTTCTCCCCCATCCCACTACATCACTAACAGCAGATAACCCTGCCCTTGCTTTCCACGTCGCTGACAAATCTTTCCACGCTGCTTTTTCTCTTCCAACAGAGGATGAAATGGTCACTTGGCTCGGCGCATTCCCAGTAAAACATTTGAGGCTGAACCGGAACCGTTGAACCGGAAGACAGAGGCGGAGGCAGTGTTCGGAACTGAGGGCATCAGCCTCAAATGTTTTACTGGACATGCACCGAGCCCAGTGACAGTTTCATCCTCTGCTGGAGGAGAAGAAGCAGCGCAGCAAGATTTGTCAGCGACATTGAAAGCAAGGGTGGGCGGGGTTATATGCTGTTAGTGATGTAGTGGGAGGGGGGGAGAACAATGTAGGGGCGTAGAGTATGAGCCAAGGAAAGGCATGCTTGGGCTCTGCTGGAGGGCGGGCCTGGGCACCTTTGAACGAAAATAACGCCCCTCTGGGCACCTTACTGGGTCATTTGCATAAGGAATAAAGTGGATTTTTTCAAGATAAAAACAGAACAGCAAGGAAAGAGAAGCACATCTGGAAAGAAGGTAGTAAGTGCTACAAGGTAATAGTTTTGGTTTAATGGTGATGATTCAGGTGACAGATTTCCTTTAAGAGATTTAGGGAGATGTGACCTCAGTCAGCTCTAAAAAAAAAAGGCTAAGAGCCAGTTGATTGGTACTTGAGAGGGTCATTTAAAAGATGTAAAATTTAAGATTTCATAGGTCATCATGTACTTATCATAATATAATACCTGTCCTGACTGAGTGATTTAGTGCAATTTCTTATTAGGTCCTCATGGCAGATACAATATTGCTTTTAGCACATATGAAATATATTAAAAATAAGAAAATATAGTCCATACAAAATCTGAAATTAACTACAAAGATATTAGCAAAATACTGCCATGATGTGGCAGTATTTCAAGGGAATCTGTATGAATATGATGTCTATTAAAACTATGCCACCGAGCACCTTTGCCCATCTAGGTGAGAGGAGGAGATGATGGTATAGCCCTAAGATGCTTCCTATGCATACAGTGCTGACATATCTCTTACCTACAAGCAGCTCAGTACCTATGGCTACTAGTATTAAAAAGGAAATGCAATGAAATGATTTCATATCTGTCAACTTTATGATCAGCAGTGGTTTCTGGAATTTGAAATACTTTAATTCAGATCAATGCATTATTGCTTAACATATTCCTTTGGAGGCTACATTGTGGAACAATCTGTAAAAGATGCCGTTGTGGTTTCTATATACGGTCTTGTACTTTGGAGCTTTTGCCAAAAGATAGAAAGCTGTATGTAACTAAAAACTACAGGCGTGCTGGTCTAAACAGGTTTTAAAACACCCTAACAGAAGGTACTCATTACCACATTATTTCACCTACTTTTCCCCTGGCACAGTATGGCATATAGCTAGGTTTTCATTAAACATCTATATACTTACCTACATATGAAAGTTTTGTTACTAAGAAATGTTTATAATATAACAAAGGATAAAAAATAAATGGATCTTAAAGTAAAAAATTGTTTGTAACTTTGCTTTATATTCTGTAATATAGCGGTAGTTGTCAGAATTTGCAAAAAAAAAAGGTGTCTGCTCCTAAAGGAAATTATGTTTCCTAACTTGTAGACTTTGTAGCAAGGAATTTCATTCACCAGAGAGCAGGGATATGACATGACATGTGAGCTGAGGAATGTACTACACATACCTGTATGAGGGCACCCGCTTCCCAGGTTACAGGATAGCTGGGAAGAGATGCCCTATAGAAGCTAGCCATCAATCTGCAACTGTGGCAGGATGCTGTTAGCAGCCTTTGGTCAGATTTTATGGTAGCAATTAGAACATTGAGAGAGTTGACAAGTAGAGAGCTGACATGAGCCAGTAATGCTGGTAAAGATATGGCTTTTACACTTTACTAATTACAATTACTTTAACTTTAAGATTTGTCCATGATGTTGTATCCAGAATCCCAGTGAATGAGAGTATATTTCTTCACAACCAGAGCTTGAAAACCTGTCCAGTTATATCCATTGTGGGCACTTCTCTGTGAACTGAGATCTTAGAACAGGAGGGAGATGTGTGTTGGGCTTAATTCTCAGATAACTGTCTTAGCTGGATACAATGGTAGAAAAAACCCTAAGTCATGAGAAGTATTTAGTCTTCATGGACCAAAGAATTTATCCATTCTCTGATAATCTACACATTTTGAGGAACTAAAATTTATATATGAAAAATTGACAAATTTCTAATTTACACAGTGACTGGATATTTCCATGAAATATTCTTATAGCAAATTGCTAGCATCTTCCATAAAATAATGGTAGGGGGCGGCATCTGACCTCTGAGACCCTCAGAGATCCTGTCGATAACCTCAGATTTCCATTGCTAGGCGAATCAAATCAGGGATGCCAATAGAGACTTGTGAACATGTTCTATTATACTATGTACACAATACACAGGTCCATAAATATTAGATGAATGTAAGCTGAACCTGACGATTTCAGCAGGACTTGACCATCAAATGTTCATGGAGGTGATCTGACACTCACCCAGCAATAGATGTTGACAGAAAGAAGGATCAGTCATGATGGAATTTAACATGCCCAATCTTCTGTTCTCTTGGGGAGATAAGACTCTGCCAGAGGTGTCTCATTGTGGCTTGTTCCCTTTCCCCATGTTGAGAATACATACACTCTCTGCTGAGATGAGTTGGCATGTGTATGGGCGGTTGGGAGGAATAACTGCTAGCCAATCAAGAATTTGGAGAATGATGCCTCTTTCACATGTCAGTAAATCATGGTCATGTGGTATCTGTGGTCTTCACAGAACGCTAATGCATCCACATCAGTGTTTTTTCACGTACCGTGGGTCCATGTTGACATCATCGAACCATGCCTTATTTTGTCCATGATTACATATCCCTCATGCACATCATATTCTATCTATCCGTGAAAAGTATGGACACAACACAGATGCCACCTGTGTTTGGTCTGCGGTTTTCACGAATTGTTGGTAGAAGATGCTGTTGATATTGATTTTCAGCCTAGCGGTGTCCATGAAATATGGATGATTCACAGCGGCCAAAAAACATATGGACTAAACATGGATAGTTCATGGACATCTTCACGAATTAGCTACTGACCATCTTGCCATGAATGTCATCACAGACATGTGAATGAGGCCTAAGGGTCCTATTAGACATTTTTTTCATTAACGAGTGGCAAGCGATGATTTAGCATTCAAAAGACGTTCAGTTACACAAGTAAATTATCGCTAAATATTTTTTGCTGTTAGCTTATTATTGAGATCATTGCTCATTTTACATGACTAACACTGGCAGATTTCTGATCAGACCATGGCACGTGGGGGCAATTAACAATAATCTTTCAGTCAGGCAGATTTGTCACAGAAAACAAATACTTTATTGCTCATCATTCTGTCATTGCACTCTATTACATGTGACTGTTGAAATTTGAATGATTATACAAAAATGCAGTTAAATAAAAGTTTTAAAAAAGTTAAATAAAAGTTAAATAGAAGTGAGGATTGTAACTTGATCTGGAAGGTTACCATAAGTACCTGTAATTTTCGAAATAACTTTACCAGTGATGAAAAGTATCTCCAAAATGTAAAATGTGGAGAGTAATTGAACTTAAATAGTGTTTTCAGTGCTTCCTATTGAGCCCTTAGTCACACAGCATTCCAAGTACTTTCCTTTCCTCTGGGATATGGAATCAGTACACAACCTGAAAACACCTGGAGGCCTCACCTATTATGTGGAGTTTAGAGAACCTTTGCCCCTTTGCAGAAACTCTGCCCTGGAGAGATGTTGTCTCTTTATTTAAATGCTTACACACGTGATCTATCTGACCCTTTAGGAAATGCTTTAAGTAGCAAAGTCCTGACATCATTCATACTGGTACTGAGATACCTAGAGCCACCTAGAAGAAATGAGGTCAAAGGTCCATCTACTTTTACAGAAAATGTTCATTTAAACTCTTAATTGAATTATTATCTTTGTAAATACAAGCATAATCACGAGCAAGGATTTTATGAATTTATGAATTAATGAAAAATTGATATAAACCTCAGGAGCGGTGTGCTTCAGATGTAGTAGAATGTTTGTGGACCTTCTTAGCCTCATTAAAATGTCAAAGCCTGGACCCCATAGTAGGATGTGCCTCTGGTGTACTTGTCATGTAGTGGTGTATTGGCCATGTAGAAAATGGTTTGGTTTAGTATATCTGAATATCAGTATCTATGTAAGAGAGTTTAGATGCTCCTGTATTTCAGCCAAACTGTTTAATAACAGTGCATGGTACTTCTATGGTGACAGTAAACTTGGTGAATATTATTTTTATGTAATCTATTACATTTACTTGAACTGATTAAAACATTCTCACTCACCGTTTGGTTAAGAATCTCCCATTTAAATCAATGCACATGTAAAAAGATTGTGATGGTCATAATTATGAACAAAATAAGCGAACATTTTTCAGGTTACAGCAAGATATCTTAGCATATGTGTGATTTACTAGTCAATGCCATTGAAGTCATCTCTTGGCTAAATTGTATGTGTATGGTCAAGTTTAGACCAAGTTGAAACCATTTTTTGTGGAGACACTCATTGTTAGTATAATAGATTTCCAAAGATACGGGGTTGAGGCAGTGAAAGACTTGAAATGTTCTGAGTTTTTAGCTTGGACTAAAATTGGCCAAAGACATAGGTATTGGCATGATTGAATGATTGTTCCATTTGGGGTTATATTTTGGGCCTCCAGTTCAGTTAATGCTTGTCTACGGCTGGGCTTGTTTCTGTCCTTCAAGTAATATGAAATTGGTGGGGGTCCTACTCCTGCTCCCCCTGTCAATCAACTGACTGAAGGGACCGTGAGGCTCCAGGAAGCACCACATTCCTTTCATTGCTTACCAGGAACAGCGTTGTACATTTTGCAATGGCTGTGTCTTGTTGTGCAGCTCACTGCATCTCAGTCCCATTCTAAATGCTAAGGAGGTCATTTAACAAAGACCAGCGTGTAATACCGGTCATTGATATCTACTACACTGCTGAAGGATGCACTTAACTTATGATAAAATGCAGGCCTCATCATAAATTACACACATCTTCCGCTAGGCCATGTGCCTAGAGTGAAATCTACTCCAGTACCTGACTGGAGTAGAATTCAATAACCATTTATGCCAGAAAACTGGTGTAAAAATTAGCCTCTGCCATGTCCCCACACCGCCCCTGCCACGCCCCAGTGTTGAAGGCAGCATAAAAATGCTGCATGTGTCTAAATGTAGGTGCATGGATGTTTAAAAAGTTGCAAAATAGGGCTGTGAAACTTTTTATGACAAAAACTACCATAGGATGTCATAATAAATGACCCCATAAGTGTATAGTGATATGTCTGTTTAACAATGAATGAAAAATGTCACTTACTGGAGCTCTGCAGCCCCTTCAATTACCTAATTTGCACGGTGGTGGGCTTTGGACATCTAATGATCTAATGTTGATGGCCAGTATTAAGGACAGATCATCAATATTATAGCCCCAGGAAACCCTTTTAAATGTATATTCACAAATGTAGGGGGTGGTGTATATTGGGAATTATGCTTCATGGACAAAGTTGTGTGCAGAAGGCTGTATGGCGTCAAAAAGGCATATACTAAGGTATAGTATGGGACTATACACTTGTATGGGCACTGTATTATGATCTGGAGGTTTTACAGAACCACAAAGCCCAAGTGTGAGTGTGTGTGTCAAACTGTATTTTATGCCACAATTCTTTTCGTTCATCCACATAAGCAAGTATCAGAAGAGTTAACTTTTCTTGCTCACTTTTTGATTTTGTACCAGCAAGGCTTAGCATGTGGAGTAAAGGGGGGGCTAATCGGTGCTGTGTGTACTCCCCTGTCTCACATCATGTAATCTCAGTGTCAATCAGGATTTGTTATCCTGTCGAGAACAACAAAAAATGTGATTTTAGGCCTATGTGTACCCATAATCTGCTAGGACATAATGACAGGTAAATTGTAGAGGGGCGAGTCACTGGATATGTTAAAGCATTATTATGTTAGCAGGAAAATATATTGTGTTTGTAAGCATATACAAATTCATTATTCATTAAGACAGTATGCTCAGAAATATAATGATGTAGATAATTTATTTATGTAGCTGATCTTATAAATAATAAACTTCAAACTATGCACATAGCTATATTATTCTGCACCAACAGGACCTGAACTGTGTCACATTATCACATATTCTGGACTATTGAACAATCAAACTGCTTTCAACCCTGTATAATAATACTCAACTTACCGCTCCCATGCCAACACTTCCTTGGTCCCCCACAACCGCTGCAGCCAATCACTTGCAATATTCGTGATGTCTCAAGGTCATTGAGGTTATCACTGCTGGCAGTGATTGGCTCCAGCAGTCACTTGTCATGTTGATATGTCATAGCTGAAGTTGGGTTGACTGAGACAGCAGGGAAGCTGGGACAGGATGGCCTAGGATTTGTAAGGTGGGTATTAAATTTTTTGTAAAAAAAAAAATTTCAAGGGGCTTGACTACCCTTTTATTTCCAGAGCCTGCATATACTTGATACTTGTATATACTGGCAATGTTCAACTAGAATCAGAAATAGTGGTGACATGAAAACAGCCAGCATGATTTTAGAGTCTTTTAAACCATCCTGACACTGTGGAGAACTTGAGACTTAAAGGGGTATTCCCATCTCACAAATGTAGTTTGTATAGTTAGATATAGCCATACCAATATTATTACTAATAGAATGTATTTATATAAAATGTACCGTTTAGAAGATTTGCCTATTTGTATAGGCATTGTCCACACACATAAGTCAGGCCGTTGCCCCTAGTTACGTCCACAGAGGCCATGTAGTAGTGGTGGCTGGCTGTAACTGCTGTATTGTGAACGCACATTACATGGGCATGCGCAGACACATCTTAGGGTTGTAGCATTTTTGTCTGCGCTTCCAAAATGCAGAGAAACGGATCCTGTTCCAAGATCAATTCATCTCTATGGAGCAGGATCCATTTATAAAGTCTGTGTTTTGGACTGGTAGCGTACCAAACGGACATGTGAAAGTACCCTAAGATGTGTCTCCGCATGCTCATGCAATGTGCGTTCACAATACAGCAGTTACCTCAGAGCGGGTTTGAACAAGAGCAAGCCGACCACCACTACTACATGGACGTGGTGGCCGTAACTAGGGGCAACGGCCTGACTGATGTGTGTGGGACAATGCCTATACAAATAGGAAAATCTTCTAAACGGTATATTTTATATTAATACATTCTATTAGTAATATTATTGGTATGGCTATGTCTAACTGTACAAACTACATTTGTAAGATGGGAATACCCCTTTAAGGGACCTTTGTTTTCTGTGGGTTTGATGATGACATTCCTGTATGTGAGATATAGAGATCACGGCTTCGTGTCAGCAGGCAGACTGGCTGTCTGGAGGTTAATATTTCTTGGTTTTAAATTATTGTGATCATCACTTTTCTTTTGAAAATAAATCCTCTGTGAGGATGTTTAAATCTCTTCAATGTAACACCTAGAATAAATCAGTCAATGAATATATCAGATATCAAAAACATACTAGTAGCAATGGTTGACACTTTTTAATAAGGGATGACATTTTAATGATGCGTCACACTTGAAATGTTCATTTTCTGTTTTGTTTTTTAATTTGAAAATTCTAAGGGATTCAACAATAATGACCATTGAGAAGAATATTCAAGTATGGTAAAAATGTTAACTATGCAGTTTAATCTCATAGGACATTTTTTACATTCATTTTATTTCAGTTAAACCCAGAAGTAGATCCAAAGCAGAGTAAAAGCATAAAGAGCAGACTTTTTGGATCCAGTCCTATCTTTGCCTAAACATACTAATGTAAACATTCATTTAACGCTACAATATATTCTTATAGAAAAGAACAAACAGAAGTAGGAATAGAGCTTCAGGTAGAAAGTAGTTTAGGGCCATTTTACCAGTTTTGCAAAAAGGTCAAAACTGACAAAACAAATAAAATTGCCCAAAAAATGTGATTAGTGTGAAGTTTTGAAGCTGAACTTCAATAATGTCACCAAAAACTCCTATACACCAGCTTTTTCTTGATTTCTGAATGTCAGCATTGTATATTACTTAGGTCAAAAATACTAAATGTCAAGCTTTATTGTTAACTTTTTAGTTTAATATACAACAAATTAAAAGAGTTTTCCAAGAGTTTTTTTTTTACTGATGACCTATCTTCTGGGAACCCCACGGGGAACATGAGTACCTGATTCTCACAGAGTTAATTACCGCTGAGACTTCATCATGTATCCGGCCAGAAGCACAGAGAAGAGCTTGGGTGGCCCCCCAGGAAACCTGTAAGTTCTATCGCTAATCCACCCCTGGTTGTGGTCTTGTGCTACAAGAAAATCAAGGTTTTCCCCATTATTCTGGACTCAGTACTCCATAATTCATTACAGCTGACTATTGGGCCTCCAGCAGATTTTTTTTTTATTCAGGATACCCTTCTTACAAAAATGAACTATCCAAAGTAGACAAACCCTTTTATATGTGATGAGTGTCCAATGAGAGAAATAAATTTCAAAATGAAAAACAAAACTCTGCTCACTCATGTCCAGTGATGAATTACCCTTGCTGTATCATCATATGAAAAGAAAAGTAAAAATAAACTATAGCTATAAACTCAGAATAGAAAATTATTGATTTCATTTGGGAATGAAAAGTAATCGCAAGAGCCTATATCGCTGACTATAGCTGTAACATTTACCACCAGTGAATTTACTACATATACCGATAATTCCTGGTCCATAATTCACCATTGTTGCTATTGCTTTACAAAGAGCAGAAATGTCACATATCAAAGTAATTATTTTGAAAAGGAATTACGTTCCCATCACTCCAATTAATCCATTACACTTGGACGCACACTCATTAGTATTTCAAGCTCATTTCTTACCCCCATCAAGCTGAAGTGAAGTTTAAGAAGATTATTTCACTGCTGGCCACCCAGCTAAATCTACACAGCCATAATTAGGCATACATATAATTAGTAGTGAAGTGTCATTGTGAGCCTGGTGTTCCAAGGTGAAGCAATAAGCTTCTGCAGCCATTGTGAAAAAAAGAAAATTGTAATTCCCATGTGAATTCTCCAACTGTTTTTCTCACAACCTTTTTATATAGTAGTATAATGATGTTTCACGTCAGTGACAGTCCTGGATTCCCTACCAAAGTATCATTGCCTAACTAGCCCATTTTGAAATTCAGGATTTCAGGACTGACAACCATAATTGATGCCTACCAGTTTTCCAAGAAACTGAAGCTGAATATGGATTTTTTAATATGGATTTTTTTTGTTTTTCTGATGGTATCAGCACTCCTCCCATTCGACCTAGGTGTTTTTAATTAGCAGGACACTGCCTAAGGGTTAATAATCTCCTACTTTGCCTCAGTTTGTATTCTGAGACCACATGGCGATGTGAGCTTTTGAGATCTGTTCACATGATGCGGGGCTACATGGTGGCTGTGCCTGTGGGCTGATGGGAATCAGTGCCATTGGGGCTTAGCCTGACAGCAGAGGTGTTGTTGGACTACTGGGTCTCACCGCCTGCGGTTGCTATGTTGTGGCAGCAGTGGTCAACATGTGGCACTGTGCTGAATTAGAGACCCGCTAAATAGAGGCCACCATGACGTGGTGAGTGGTCCTATGCATTGTGTTCAAAACATATACTAAGTGCCTCAGTTGAGATGTTTATAAATTATGCTGTAAAGCAGTAGATCAATGCATGGCATGTGGATGGGCGATCCATATCTTTTTCTCTATAACTGATGATTTTTGTGTGTGACATAAGTGGACCACTCAATGGCTGGTGTTTTGTTTTGGCAGAATGATGGGGTATTATGATGCTGCCCAGTATAGGGGCTGTCCATATTAGACAGTCTCTTCTGTGATGGTGTGAATGGTCCTTTGACAAAAAAATGAACACAAGGTGTCTTTCTGTTGGGACTCCTAATGATCAGTTGCACTCTGTGGGAGTACCCAACACAGAGTACCCAACTCATCAGTCATAAGGGATATTTTCTTTACTGACTGTTGCCATAAATGACTGTTATGAAAAAAAAAACAATATTCATACACTTTTCAGATCGGTATAACACAGGGTTTTTTGGTGCCAAAATTATGGACGCAACATTGGGACCTCCAGAGATTCATCAGAACCAGAGTTAAGATACTCTAATTTTCTGATGAACTACAGGAAGTTAAGATGTTATGTCCAATATGGGAGCAATACAGCAGCCCTGTTATACCAGTCTAATAGAGGCCTTCATTAATGCATTATATTAGGTTTAGGGTTACAGTTTGTATAGGGGCAGAGTATATTTTATTTTTATAAGGACTCTTGTTATAAGGATTTTAGTCACAAATTTATATTGCCTTCCAATTTTTGCTTATAATCACTGCTTAACAAAAATCATGGAAAAAGATTAAAAAACATCTTGCACGATGTAATAAATTAATATTCAGATGTGCATGGCTACATTTATAAAAGAAAAATTCTTTTATAATCACTGCTTACTACAAAGTTGCCGGAAGGTGGCTGTGCGTATGAATTATTAGGTTATATTTTTATATACAGTATGATGTGTTCTTTCAGCACATGTACATTTTTAGTAACAAGGTAGCTGCTTGCTGTGTATAGATACATTTTAACACATTTCTGGATGACAGCCAAAGGTTGCATGACCTCTGTTTCGAGAGCTGAAGATTGTGTTGATGTATATACTTGTGGTATATATTAGGTTTTGGGGTGCTCTCATAGTTCAAGGAGTGCAGCCCCTGTATTTTATAGGTGATTGCTTTTTAAATTTTTTCAGCTTTAAACTAGATTTTTGGTCTTTCCAGTTCTAGTGATTTTATGAAGATACGTGCATGTAAAATTATACCTAAGTGGTATGTATGAACTCTGCACATGTTGAAGTTTTAATTTTTGGAGCTATGCTACATATTTACTCAATAATACCAGCTTTTATGCAATTTTTAGGAAAAAAATACATTTTGGTGCAAAATTGCATGAAGGTGTCTATATGTACTGTATAAAGGGCAGAGTGAAATTGTGACAATGTACCAGATGTCTAATTTCAGAAATGATATGGGTTTGGTGATCTTAGTAACATTTGTTATTTTACAATTTATGTTGTATATGTCAAAACTGTAAAAATCATCCAGGTTACAAGAGGTGCAAAATACCCCTGTCAGTGAAAGGGCTATAAATTAGAAACTGGATTCAACTGTTTATGTGGAATCTTATTATAGGAAGTCTGCTAATTGTATATTTTTATAGCTTATATACTAATAAAAGATAGTTTATACTTGTGAATATAATAATGTCATGCATAATGCCATTTACAATGCCCATAAAAGACAAATACACTCTGTTGTATACACTACTGAATACCGTAATTTTCGCCCCATAAGATGCACTTTTTCCCCCCCAAAATGCCCCTGCGTCTTATGGGGCGAATGCTAATGAGCGCTTCCATTATGGAAGTGCTCATTAGCACCGGAGGACAAGGAAGCGGTGAAGTCTTTGCACTTACCGCTTCCTGGTCCTCTGTTCGGCTGTGCTGTGCTGCGCACAGCGTGAGGGCGCTCTGTGACCTCACGCTGTGTTCGCCGGGTCACAGCCAGCGGCAGGAAGAAGAAGAGGCAGAGAGGAGCGGCGGCTGCTAAGAGGCACTAGGGGGCTGCTAAGAGGCACTGGGGGGCTGCTAAGAGGCACTGGGGAGGCTTATATAAGACTGCTGGGGCTGATAAGAGGCATATAGGGGGTCTGATAAAAGACATGGGGCTCTTATCTGAGGTCTGATTGGGGGTCTTTCACATTGAGGTCTGATCTGAGGTCCAATTGGAGGTCTGATCTGAGGTCTTATTGGGGTCTTATTAACATTGGGGGTCTTATTGGGGCTGTCAGCTGAGGACTGATTAACATTGGGCGTCTAATTGGTGGTCTATTGAAAAATATTTTTTTTTCTTATTGTCCTCCTCTAAAACCTGGTGCGTCTTATGGGCCGGTGCGTCTTATAGGGCGAAAAATATGGTAATTTAAATCTATCAGATTTTATTTAAAAAATTATTTAGAAGAAATATACAATGGAAATAAAATTCAGGAAGCAACACTAATTCCATGATATTGGAAAAAAAGGTAAAAGGTACTCAATTTTTCATACTGATGAGGGTCATGTTCCTGATTTTTGACTCCTCTTGCATTTTAAAGACCAGTGAAAACTTAAGACCATTCAGCAACCTATTAACTATCACATCTTGGTGGAGTATCTCATTAATCTTCAGTTGTATACCTGTCAACTACTCTAAGACATCCTATAAACCTGCAAGACCATGCTTGCTGCTTGTTTAATTTAGCATTGTACTGAAATCTGGTAGAACAACAAGTAGTGAAAAGCATATTGGGTTGTGACATGGCCTCTAATGCTAAGAACATTTCCAAAGACCCTGTTTTCAGTGCCATTAATACAATACAATACATCACTCAAGTGGTAAGCCATCATCAGTCAGTTCTAGCATGGGTGGTCTCTGGTGACGTAATCTGTGCACATACTATAGACTCAGGGAGAGTTATGTAAGGAAAGGAGTTTCCTTTATGGGTTGCTGGATTTATAAATAGGTGTCTTTTACTCAAGGAGAAATCCTGAATTTATGTGTTCGCACTAAGGATATACAGTAGATATTTATAACATTTTACAGCTGGTAGACTTTACTGTATAGGATTACTTGGCTGCAGGCCATTTTTAGTTGCTAGGGTTTGCCCAAAATCTTTTTGACCTACTAATAATAGATATCAGGATAGTTGAAATAGTGACGATCTTGCAACAAAGACCTAAAAAATGAGCTGATCCTAATAGTAGATGTTTCTTTCACTTTCATATAAAATGAATGGAAGATATAAAAACTGTAACTAAACAGTCTAACATATCCTCATAATAGGATCTGAATGTCATCCCACAAGATTTATATTTGCTATAAATTTAGAGAATCATCTTTAGTTTAACCTTCCAAACAATTGCTAACAAGGCCATAGGCACAAAAGGGAGGTTGTATTAAGTCCTGTTTTCTGCCTTAAAAAGCTGCAAATTTTGGATTTTGAGCACACATTTACAGCTTTTAAAAAGGGTAGCAAAGTGGGCATGGTTAGCTAGAACGGTTAGGTGTATACTAGATTTATAACTTTTTAAAAAGTCATAAGATACATAATCGCACTCCAGTAAGGCCAGGTTCACACTTCAGTTATTTGATCAATGATTTCCATCAGTTATTGTGAACCAAAACCAGGTTTGGGTCAAAAACACAGAACAGGAGCAGATCTTTCCATTAGACCTTACCTCTGAGTAGGCTTCACTACTGGTTTTAACTCCCAGTCACTGATCACAGAAATAACTGATCAAATAACTGAAGTGTGAAACTCAGCCTAAGTGGTGTCATAAAAACTATGGTAACATTTCTAGACATAAGTGTCGACAAAGAAATATCACTTGATTGTGTAAATATGAGATCATATATTGTATACTGTTATCAGCAGTTAATGGACTCTATTACAGTATATATGGGTGATGCTATCTGCAATCAAATTATGCAAACAAGTTAATAATAGTTAATAAAAATAAATAGCAGCAACCAATTAATACAAATGATACAACAGTAGTTAAATAGTGGATACATATCACACCGGCATGCTTTTGAGAGCCATTTTTAATGATAAATCTCCCCAACATAATCAGATGTCCTTTCTGATATTGTAAAAATGCGAAAAAATAAAAAAAAATAAAAAAAAGATCACCAGTCCAGTGGTAACGGCCTCTAACCCAGCTAAGCCAGTTCTCTCTGCTCTGCACTGATAAAGGGTGGTCACCCCGAAACAGGTGCTACAGATGGAGTACTGGCTTGGCTACAATCCTAAATTATATCTCAAGACCTTTGTAAAAAGTCTAACATATATCATAGGACTTATAGTATCTGTAGCTTCCAACTGGTGGCACCAGAGGCACAGCTTTCTTTTCTTTTTGGAAAGAGAGCTCATTTATATTTCCAAAAAAAGATGCAATGTTTATTCACCCATCTGAGGCAGATATATTGTAGTTTTTATGCCCGTCTTGTGATATACATTACCAAATACATTAAAAAATATGACATTCTTGCACCAGGGTCCACATGGTGCACCTGTGTTAGTAAATGTTTTCCAGTTTTGTACAGACTGGTTTGTTTATTGGTGCTTCTGTGGCCATCTTTAACAATGCGTCACAAACTATAGTAGGCAGCAGTTAATCAGTGAAAATAGTTCTGTAGGTTAATGGTACACAGCATATTGTATTTCTTAAATATTTAAAAAACAATAACTATAGCTACTTGGTCCTTATTAACTTCTACTGTGACTGTCGCACTCATCTTTCCCAGACTTGGTAAATCTGCCAAGTTAAGTAGTGATACAGGAACAGCAGCTGAATTATTCCATAATTCTGAATATTTGAGGTTAAACCTGTAGTAAATCTGGATGACAATTCCTGGTGAACTTGTAATATTTAGGATAATATATGAAGTGTTGAATTCTATTCTTTCATATTCTTTCTTAACACAAGTTTCTTTCTCAATAGTGAATCTACTACAACTAAATTTTTCCAGCGGTAATCTAATTTTTTTCATTCAACTATTACTGTTCTGTTCATCATCATAAACCCTGTGTTATGCTTCCTCTTATTTTAGGTGGCAATAAACTAAGTAGTCAGCTTTTCCGTCTTAACTGGGCCTGGATTTCACTGGAAAGAAACCAATATACTATAGATGAAGATGCCAAGTTTTTAGAAGTGACCCTAAAACGAAGGGGATATCTTGGAGAAACTTCATTTGTCAGTAAGTATCTACATGAACTTGAACTCCCTCATCTTGAACCTCATGTATCAAAGGCTTTTGAGAAAAAGTGGATGTTTTACCCTTAGGGTAGGGTTTTTTGCAGGAGGTTTTGAGAAAGATTTTCCTGCAGGTTCTTCAGCCAAAGCCAGAAGTGAATTCCAAAGGAATCAGAAACATAAAGGAAGGACTTAAACTTCTCTATCCTGCTGAATCCACTTCTGGCTTTGGTTGAGAAACCTGCAGATAAATCTGCCTCAAAACCTCCTCCAAAAAAGTCTGTTTGAACCTACCCTTAGCAACTTAGTTGATATAGGCACCATAACTTTTTCTATTATTCTTTTTGTGATTTATGAGAACCACCTTGCTTTAGTGAGAACTTTACACTTATATATAATAATAAGTAAACGTACTGATTGTATAATATGTGGTTCTGAAACCATCAAGATTTCTGTTTATTGACAGAGAATAGAAGCAATTATTGTTTACATCCAGAAACTGGTTCTGACATATTGCTGCTTGCGTGTCTGAGAGTATGTTACAATGTATCAGTGTAGGTAAGGAGGCTGGAGCGATTGTATCTCGGTTGTGAAGCAGCCATGCTGCAGTCGTATAGGCTGCAGCTGCCTCTATTTAAACTAATGAGACCTCACTGTTCAGTGGGTCTGTATTGTTAATGGCCTTGCTGTATTGAAGGTGCCATGTGGCCATGCAGACCGACTATACAGTGTGATTTTTATGAGTAATATAAGAGACAGCCATGGCTTTAATGGCCGGGCAGTACTCAACTAAAGCACAACCACTTCCTGACCTCCCCACAAACTCACATGTGGTCGTACTCTAAGAATTATCAAAGTAGAGTCAAGGGCAGCACAACGAGTTATGCTGCTTCTTTCCCTCCTGCATCCCCAAGAGCTGGACAGAAAAATGTAGCACGTAACAAAATGCACAAAGATGTCATGACTTGTATCCAGCTATAGCATAAAACATTTTACTGCTGTGATCACGTGTCCCCAAAGACAATCATTGTTTCTGGGCAGCAGATCCCTATTTACACAGCCTGATCAACTTCCCAGAAATGATGTTTTAAGTCCCCTTTACACAGGCCTGTGATCAGGGCAATTATCGGGAAAGAGTGTTCCTAGGAAACGCTTGTTCATCAGGTGAAAGAATTATTGATGTGGTCACCTAAATCATCATTATTGGCCAACAGATCATGCTTTGTGAATAGGGATCTGTTGCTCAGAAGCATGAAGCATGATTGATACATGTTATTGCAGCTCACAATGCATAAAGTAGTTATTGGGAAAGAATGGATCATTCCCGATAATTGCCTGCTGCATAGGCACGTGTAAAGGGGCCTTTAAGTCACTGCATCAGAGACGCTTTCATCTGATGAATGAGTGTTTGCTCCTTCATCAGGTAAATGGCAGGATCTTTACACAGGGCAAATATTGGGAATGAGTGTTCCTAGAAATGCCCCTTCCCAAGAATTGCCCTGATGATTCAATGTAAGTAGGTCTTCACTGTTCTTGGACTTCTACATCTACTTTTACAGTACAACACCCATTACGACACTTGTTTTACATTCCGTCTCAACCTGCCAAAATTAAACTTTTACAAGCTTTTCAGAACTTGTAAAGAGCAACTAGAGAGTTATACAGTATAATCTCCAGTGTCAAGCTCCTAGTCCTTTAGACTTAATTCTTGCAGACAATTCACAGTAACTTAATACTGCTGGAATCTTGCAAGACCATTTACCACATTCACCTAATCACTCTAGAGACTAACTATGGCATAGTTGTGGGAGAGGATTAACATACAGTAAGGTTATTTCAGGAGAAAAAAGAGTAATGTGTCCCTATATAATTTCTCACAACATTTGTGTATTTTCATTCTTTCATTTATGTTCATTTAGAGTGGATCTGTCCCCTGAATATACTGCCCTGAGTAGGAACAGCATATTATATGGACAATCTGCTGTCTTATTAGCCCAAATGCTTTTTGCATATACAAGCATTCCAAGTTTTTGGAATCAGGTTCTTTACTTTTTGTACAGATATAGACTGGGAAACGGAAACCTGTACATCTCATAAAGGAAACAGGTTCTTGGAAATAACCAAAGACAATTACCTTTCCCAACTGGTTCAGGACCCGACTAGAGGGACGGCCATACTGGACTTAGTATTAACCAATAGACCTGACAGAACAACAGATGTGCAGGTCGGGGGACTCCTGGGAAATAGTGACCATAACATAATAACCTTCCAATTGTCATTCAAAAGAGCGTTTCTTCAGGGAGGAACAAAAATACCTAACTTCAAAAAAGCTAAATTTAGCCAACTAAGAGAGGCCATAGGCCTAATTAACTGGGACAAAGTCTTCAAAAATAAAAATACAGCCACAAAATGGGATATTTTTAAAAACATCCTAATATCTAATTGTGAGAGGTACATACCATATAGGAATAAAATAATAAGAAACAAGAAAAAACCAATGTGGATAAATAGAACTGTAAAGAAAGCAATAAATGACAAACAGAAAGCATTTAAATCACTAAAACAGGAGGGGAGCGAGAAAGCATTGAAAAACTATAAGGAAAAAAATATAATATGTAAAAGACAAATAAAAACAGCCAAACTAGAGACCGAGAGATTAATCGCCAAAGAAAGTAAAACTAACCCTAAAATGTTCTTTAATTATATAAATGGTAAAAAGTATAAACCTGAAGGTGTCGGCCCCTTACAGAGTAATGAGGGGGGAGTTGCAGAGAGCGATGAGGAGAAAGCAAAGCTACTAAATATCTTTTTCTCCACTGTATTCACTGAGGAAAATAAACTGTCAGATGAAATGCAGAATATAAAAGTAAATTCCCCATTAAAAGTGCCCTGTCTGACCCAGGAAGAAGTAGAGCTGCGTCTTAAAAAGATTAATATAGACAAATCGCCAGGACCGGATGGCATACACCCCCGTATCCTAAGAGAATTAAGTAATGTCATTGCCAGACCCTTATTTCTGATATTTAAGGACTCTATACTGACAGGGAGTGTTCCACAGGATTGGCGCATAGCAAATGTGGTTCCAATAGTCAAAAAGGGTCCAAAAACAGAGCCCGGGAACTATAGGCCGGTAAGTTTAACATCTGTCGTGGGTAAACTGTTTGAGGGTTTTCTAAGAGATGCTATCTTGGAGTACCTCAATGAAAATAAGCATATTACTCCATATCAGCATGGCTTCATGAGGGATCGGTCATGTCAAACCAATTTAATCAGTTTCTATGAGGAGGTAAGTTCTAGACTAGACCACAGCGAATCAATGGATGTCGTATATCTGGACTTCTCCAAAGCATTTGACACTGTACCACATAAAAGGTTAGTATATAAGATGAGAATGCTTGGCCTGGGAGAAAATGTCTGTATGTGGGTAAGTAACTGGCTCAGTGATAGAAAACAGAGGGTGGTTATTAACGGTACATACTCAGATTGGGTCACTGTCACTAGTGGGGTACCACAGGGGTCAGTATTGGGCCCTATTCTCTTCAATATATTTATTAATGATCTTGTAGAAGGCTTGCACAGTAAAATATCAATTTTTGCAGATGACACTAAACTGTGTAAAGTAATTAACACAGAAGAGGACAGTACACTGCTACAGATGGATCTGGATAGACTGGAGGCTTGGGCAGAGAAGTGGCAGATGAGGTTTAACACTGACAAATGTAAAGTTATGCATATGGGAAGGAATAATGCAAGTCACCAGTACATACTAAATGGTAAAATATTGGGTAACTCTGACATAGAAAAGGACCTAGGAATTTTAGTGAACAGAAATCTAAGCTGCAGAAACCAGTGTCAGACAGCTGCTGCCAAGGCCAATAAGATAATGGGCTGCATCAAAAGAGGCATAGATGCCCGTGATGAGAACATAGTCCTGCCACTTTACAAATCACTAGTCAGACCACACATGGAGTACTGTGTACAGTTCTGGGCTCCTGTGAACAAGGCAGACATAGCAGAGCTGGAGAGGGTTCAGAGGAGGGCAACTAAAGTAATAACTGGAATGGGTGGACTACAGTACCCAGAAAGATTATCAAAATTAGGCTTATTCACTTTAGAAAAAAGACGACTGAGGGGAGATCTAATAACTATGTATAAATATATCAGAGGTCAGTACAGAGATCTCTCCCACGATCTATTTATCCCCAGGACTGTGACTGTGACGAGGGGACATCCTCTGCGTCTGGAGGAAAGAAGGTTTGTACACAAACATAGAAGAGGATTCTTTACGGTAAGAGCAGTGAGACTATGGAACTCTCTGCCTCAGGAGGTGGTGATGGTAAGTTCACTAAAAGAGTTCAAGAGGGGCCTGGATGTATTTTTGGAGGGTAATAATATTACAGGTTATAGTTACTAGAGAGGGGTTGTTGATCCAGGGAGTAATTCTGATTGCCTGATTGGAGTCGGGAAGGAATTTTTTTCCCTAAAGTGGGGAAAACTGGCTTCTACCTCACAGGGTTTTTTTGCCTTCCTCTGGATCAACTTGTAGGAAAACAGGCCGAACTGGATGGACAGATGTCTTTTTTTCGGCCTTATAAACTATGTTACTATGTTACAGATCCAAAAACAGTGTATTTAGACTCCTATATGGTTTATAATATGTTTTTACAAAATTAATATGTTTATAGGAATTTAGAAGTTATTGATAATGTAATGTCTTGAAACAAATGTAACCTGTCTACGCATCATGAAATACTTGTACCTTGATAGTGTACAGTGAGTGTATGGAGCAAGGTTCATGAGCTAAGCCGAGTAAGACAGCTAACACCTGGCCACAATGATCAAGAGCGTAAATAACTCTGATCCTGGTAATTTTTCCCCCTCAGATGCCATGGTCAACTGCATCATCACGGCAGTTAAACAGAGGTATCTATGGCTGCCTAGGGCCTTGAAGGACTTTATGCTACATGAGAGATCTTATGAATTGTAACTGGTTCAGTGGCACTCCAGTACGGTCCCAACCTGTTAAGTAACCAGATGATGAACTTTTCACTTCAAAAGATCATACCAATTGGACTTCTTATAAAAAAATAGTGCATTATTCATATCTGAAGAAGGCTTATAGGGCCGAAATGCCTAATAAAAAGTCCAAGAAGCATTATCTTTTGGAGTGCAAAGCTCTTCTTTCAGATCTTGTTCTAACATTACTGGTGATTTGTAAATTTAAGAAGCAATAGCAGACATGGCTTAGAGCTTTAGATGAAGTAGAAGATCTACCTTGAGTTTTTAGGGCTTTTGTTTTTGCTCATGTGTTGCACAATCATTGTTATCACTGATAAATATGTATGGTTTTCTTTTTTATTCTACACAGCATGATCTTCAGTTTCACAAACTTTTCAATGCCCAAAAGCCCCCTAGATACCACTGCTACCAGTATACTACCAGTATAATGACACAATCCTAACATATGTATTTACATAGAAACATCCTGTTTAAATCCCCCTTACAAGTCTTCTGGCCAGGCCACACAAAAAGTTCTTCTTTGTATTTCATCCAGTGTTTCTTTGAAGGGCCAATGCTTTACCGATTGTGTTCATTTGTCTCATTAAGGTATAAGTACAAAGGATGGAGCAGCAATTACAGATAAAGACTTTAAAGGAAAAACACAGAGGCAAGTCCAGTTCAATCCAGGTCAAACAACAGCTACATGGAAAGTCAGGATAATAGCTGATGATGAATATGAGGAATCAGAGACCTTCCAGATAATACTATCTGAACCTGTCATGGCTGCAATAGAGTTTCCCAGTGAGGCAACTATTGAGATTGTGGATCCTGGTGATGGTATGTATGGCAATAATCTAAAAGAAATAGATAACATTTATTGAATATAACTTCTGCAACTATTGATGATGAGAGATGATATGCTCAGCATAAATGTGAACAGATATGTGACTCTATGATAACTTGTCACAAATGCATAAAGGGAATGAAAATCTTCAGTGCATCAATGCTAGCAACGCATTAAGTTTCTTGAATGGTCAAGAGACTTGTTTGGTGAAGTATATACAGTGATCAGCCATGACATTGAAACTGCCGACAGGTGTAACATTAATTATCTTTTCTCAATCGCATTGGGCAACAAGTGAACGATGAGTTCTTGATGTTAATATGTTGGAAGCAAATAATGGACAAGTATAAGGATCTGAACGACTTTTAAAAGAATCAGATTGTGATGATATGTAGAGGTTATAACTACCAAATGTGGTCCAAGAAAGGACAACTGGTGAAGAGGTGCCAAAGTCATAAATGCCTAAGGCCCATCAATGCACATGGGGAACAAAAGCTAGCATGTCTGTTCTGAATTAGGACTTTCACACATCAGCGAATCTCAAACGTGTGCTGTCTGTAGTCTCCACGGACCGCTCATGTAACCATTGACTTCAGTGTGTGTATTCACACATCAGTGGTTTTCCACAGACCATGGGTCTGACCTCACGGAAGCATGCCCTGTTTTTGTCCATGATTACAGATCTCTCATGCACATTATAGTTTGTGTCTCTCAATATTTTTCATAAACAGCTATTGAAAAAATGATTTTTAGCGCAAATAATAAAAAAATGGCCAACAAAGGAATACATAGCCTTTAAATATTTCAAATTGAAAGTGTCTCCTGAACTTTCACTTTAGTGTGTGTGTCTGTGTGTGTATTACTGTCAGAGAGTACAGCAATAGGTAAATGAAGTACATAAAGTGACCACATAGTCACAGTACTACATTATAGTAACTTCAGCAGAACATGTATATTACTGTATTAAACATTCTTTACTTTTTCCTAGAATCTAAGGTATATATTCCACAGTCAGAGTATAAAATTGAAGAAGACATTGGGGAACTGCTAATCCCTGTTAAACGGTCGGGAGATGTTAATCAAGAACTTATGGTAGTCTGTTCAACACACCAAGGTAACTTTACTACTTCCAGACCGATGGACAACTTTAAACATCCAAAGGGTCTGCATTTAACCCTGCAAGGACATTTCTGAACGTCTTTCGAGTGACAACTGGGCTCCCCTTAAAGAAGTAAATGATATTTTACCATCGTCCCTCTCTTCTCCATCTCTGTATACAGTGCACTCAGTCAATGATAAGTATACATATCAGGAAGCAGCCATGACGCTTTCTTTTCCTGTCCCAGCGATGATGTGATCACCAGGTGCCTGGTAACCCCTGGAACTACTGGGTCTTAGCAGAACCAGATAAGCTCTGCAATGAGGCTGTATTTCTCCTGAAACTGGGACTAATGCCATCCCCAGTTATAGGCTCCTATGCCCAATGGTTTAAAATGCCTAATTTATGTTTACTAGCAAGAACTCTTACCTGCTTGCGGTACTGCCGTCCCAAAATGGCACCGGCCCCGGTGTAAGTGAATGGAAGCCACTGATGTATGGGACTGGTCACATGATTCTGTATCAGCAGCCATTTTGGGACTGCAGCAGCGGTAAGCAGGTAAGAGTTCTTGCTTGTAAACATAAATTAGACATATTAAACCATCAATCGTCCGCAGTTTAATAATGCCTACTACTAGATGTGTGTATGTGCTGCTCCCAGCACATGTTTGGCTAGTTATATATAGTGGCCAACCTCTTAAAATATTTATAACTACTCCCTACAGAAAGATATATATAGAACTGTATGTACTATGTTAAGATGTGTACAACAATGAAAACCAGTAGAAGCCAACCTGTAATTAATAAGCTTTCACGAATCTACAGGACTTAGCAGGTGAAGTCCTTATGTTTTGCAGAGTCCATATGTTTAGGTTGCTTGAACCTGAGCAGTGATGCCTCTTCAAGTGTTTCAGTAATCATAGGTCATATCACCTTACATTCTTACAAAGCATGGCTGAATGGGTGGGGGAGAACAAGTAGAAGGCCCTCCTGTCCTGCTGTAACCTTCTCGGCATGAGATGTACCGTAATTCTGGAATTTCAGTAGATGCTAAGCTATTTCATTTTTTCTATTCATATAGGCACAGCTACAGGCACCATCCCGTCATCAGTTTTGTCTTATTCCGATTACATCACTCGTCCAGATGACCACACCAGTATTATTCGGTTTGACAAAGATGAGACAGAGAAAAATTGTCGCATTATCATAATTGATGACTCTCTATATGAAGAAGATGAGGTTTTTAATGTCACTCTTAGCATGCCAATGGGAGGACGAGTAGGGAATGAATTCTCCAGTGCTAAAGTGGTTATCCTGGCAGATACAGATGATGGTAAGACAAAATGAATGTAATATATACAATAACATAATACAGAAAATGCATACAAAATCAACTTGTATAACACAATGAAATGCCATTATCCATTACAAGGAGTGACATCATTATAGCACTCATCTCATAACTACTGCCTCATGAAGATAAAGAAAGGATAAAACAGAGCCTAAAGGTCCCTTTACACGGGCCGATAATCGCACAAATTATCGCATACGTGCATTCATAGTAACACCCATTAGCGATGATTGGGAGGTGTAAATGTGCCGCCGGTCACTTGATGAACAAGCGAAATGCTCATTCATTGGATAATGTGACCGTTTGTGTGCACAAAAAAATGATTGTTTACTGGCAGCAGATTGTGCTGTGTAAACACAATCTCCTGCCTGCAAACAAGTCAGTCAGTATGGGGGAAGAGTGATGGCATTAGCAATCACTCCTCCTCATACTCTGGAGGAGATCGCTGCATGTAAATGCACCGGTCTACTCTGCTAGAGATCACCAGATTGTGAGGAAGGAACGCTTCTTTTCCGACTATCTGTTGTAATATCGTCCCCACTTTATTTTAGTTTGGTGAATGACGTGAGTAAGAAACAGAAGTCTCAGACAGAATGAGGTTTTTCTGGCCATGTCAACTCCAACTATTGTTGTTTCATACTGAAATTCGGTATTATACAATTCCTGATATCCCTGAAAGATATTATCAATGGTCTTTAAAGGTGTTTTCCAGGTTTTTAATATCGATGACCTATCCTCATAATATCTGATCGTGGGGGTCCAACACCCGGCACCCCCGCCAATCCGCTCCTAGCAGCTTACCAAGCACAGCGCCGTCCATTGCATTGCAGGTGTGCTTGGTATTTCAGCTCAGGCTGATTCACTTGAATGGAACTGAGCTGCGCCTTAGCCATGTGATTGATGAACGTGACATCACAGGTCTAGGAAGAGGTTGCAGCCATCACAATGCATGGTGGTCTCTTCAAGCAACTGATCAGCGGGGTGTTGGGACTCAGACCCCCACCTATATGATAGTGATGACCTCGGTCATCAGCAGGCTCGGACTGGCCCACAGGGGTAGAGGGGAATCCCGCGGTGGGCCCCTGAGCAAGGTGGGCCCCTATTCCCCCCCCCACTCTGCACAAGTGGCACATAACACATTAGATTTACTACACTACATATATATATTCAATGTACAGCACCTCAACCAGCCTATGTTCATATGAAAAATTTGTTAAATGATTTATTATATTTGAAAGTATCCGTACAGTGGGCCCCCAAAATAAATTTTACTGGTGGGCCCTAGATACCCCAGTCCGACACTGGTCATCAGTATTAAACACCCAAAAAGACCTTTATTACACACTGAATAAGGCCCCATTCACACGATCGTGTGAATGGGGCCGTATCTATCCGCAAAATTGTGGGAACAGATACGGCCCCATTCACTCCGTGCCGCGGCTCTTTTGAAGCATGTCCTATACTTGTCCGTGCGCACTGACAATGTATGGGGCCGCACGGCGTGTGTTCCGAGCGCTGCGTAACACACGCCGGATGGCCCCCGTATATTTGCGGGTCCGCAGTAATGCGGGCCCGCAAATATACGTTCATGTGAATGGACCCTTACTTCATTCCACAGGAAGGAACAAAACCACATTTGTCAACTTAAGTAGATTGATTCAGGCCATTTTTTCCTAAAACATTGGGGGTCATTTATTAAGACCAGTGTTTAAGACGCCGGTCTTAATAACCTCTATATCTGGAGGTGGATCTGCCGGAGTTATGTAAAGGCGCAGGCCTCTCTATAAGTTCGGCACATCCAGCGCCAGTCTAAATGTAAGACAGCTTCCTGCCTAAAACAGGTGTAGAAAATGATGAATGAGACGGGTCTGCTGGCCCATACGCTTCCCCGCCAACGCCACGCTCACTTTTTTAGACCTGGCGTGAGCATGGAGAAGTCGAAGATTGCAGCACAAAGGACCTTTGTACATAGCACTCAACATTAGAGGACGAGCAATGACCTGCACCAGAAATTGTTCATTTTCATTGGTATGACCCTAAATAATATTATTTATTTCAGTGCTCCACATATATAGTCACTCTCAATTTAAACATGATTTCAAGTGGATTAGGTCAATGTAGAACATCCCATCCATATTGCACTTAGCTCATAAAGATGCCATGGGTGAATAGTTCTCTTCAAACTGCCAATTACATGGTGGAGGAAGCAGACTGGTGCCATTATTCAGCTGTTGTATATTTTGGCTATCTAGGACCTAGTCTTTTTCGTATCCTTTAAGGCAGCTCAAGAAGCACCTGGGCATAGAAACATGATCTCCCGAATTGTTGCTCTAATCATAAATTTCCTGCTCATGCTGTATCCTATGCACACAATCAATGTACAAAGACTTGAAGGGCAGGGAAAAAGAAAAGGTTTACTTCCCTTGTAGACACACAACAATGGTAAGCTTTCTTAGGCAGCTTTCACAGGCTCCTTTGAGGATTAGTGTAAATGGCCCTTTTTCAGATACAACAAGGTAAAATGAGAACATGGGTAGATGGATGATATCACTAAGGCAGACAGATTAATAAGCAGGAAAGGGATATCAGCATCACAGCTATATAAATAGCATTAGGAAGCATGGTATATATTTAACAAAAAAAACACAAAAGAACTACACCTAGCTATGTGTATAAGAAAAAAAAAAATCAAATGAGAACTAGTACAAGGATAAAAGGGAAGAGTTCAGAGTTAGACTGGCACACCAGAGTACCAGAGGATCCTCCAGTGCGCCAGGCCCAGATACAATACTGGGTCCCAAAAGATCCAGGAGAAAAAACATTTGGTTTCCTTTAGAGCCAATCACTCATCACTAAGGTCTATTTCTTTGATTCAAAACCGATTAAATTTGATTGATGCTATAGGCATTGGGCCTGGATAATAAGTTCCTCTGGTGACTCCCTGACACAGGAAGGGGTACTTTGGAAAATAAAAGTAAAACTCCCATTGGCTGCCATGGTCAATTCATCCACTTTTCCTTTCATTAGTTTTGATATATTGTATTAATTTAAAAAATACATATCTCCAGAGCTTTAGTGAGGGACGCCTGTTGCTGGGGCAAAGAGGGCATAAACAGAGAAGGCTGACACAGCCCAGATAATTGAAAGCCTAGATAAAACTACTGTATAGCAAGCATAAAATAGTATTGACTAACTACTATTAAGGGTTTGGATGTACTTTATCTAAATTATAAGTAATCGTATAACATAACCAGTCCCTAATATAATAGTATGAATGATAATAGCAGAAATTACCTACTATAAATTTCCTATCAGCCCATCAGCAGCCTATAAAATGTCTACTCTTAATCCATTAGTGACAGAAATATATTTGATTTTTCTTATATTTCAGTCCTGATCCAAGGGTATATGTAAACTGAAACTTCTAGATCTGCCATTTCTAACTCTTTTACTGTGATCTAATCTCTTGAAATGTGCCAGCCAATCAATACTGTAAAGGTTACAGCTCATATTCTCCAGGAAAACCCTAACTAGAGTTCATTTAAACCCTGGTTGGAAAATACTGTCCTAGATACTCTTTACTACTTTCCAATTTAGGGTGTAGCCACACGTTCAGGTTTCTGCATGCAGTTTTGAAAGCCAAAACTAGCAGTGAACTCAAAAAATAGAAGTTGTATGTGTCATTTATACTTTCCCTCCTTGATGATCCGCTCCTGACTTTGGCTTCCAAAACAGCATGCAGATACCTGAACATGTAGCCATATCCTTACTTAAAATACAACAGTTGAGTAAAACTATTCACTATGACCAGCATTACACATTATGCACCTCAAAGCTGCCATGTCCTAATCACATATTAACCTGTAAGCTTAATGTAACAAGATCCAAATCACTGTAAAGAGATACTAACAATGTATATGCCTTCAATACTAATATAGAACACTGCCCTTCAGACATTAAAAATCAAAAAATGAATAATCTTTATTGAATAACCTGATAAAAATAGAAGTTATACAACGACCCCTAGTTACGGGGTCTCTGGGGCAGAAAGAACCACTGAGTGGGGAAAGTCAGTATGTTGAATCAGAAGCTGAGTGGTATGGTCATCATATAATATTCACCACCCGGCTTATACTGAACCCCCTGATGTGAACAGTGGTCACTGGTAGACAAACCACCTGATAGTGGTCAGACCCAATCTCTCTCCTTAAATCACTCCTAGAATCACTAGGAAACAGATAAAATAATAGGGCAACAGTCCAGTTGTAACAGTTGCCCTCATGTAATACAAGGAGGTAGATAAGACCAAGTCACCCCAAATAGGAAAGTAAGACTGACGCCAAATGTTAGCGCAATGATCTACTCATGGACTGTAGCGTCCGCACCAGACAAAGGATCACATGTGCCTCTTCCCAAAATAGATTAGTTTGGTGTAAACAAACAGCGCTATTAATCAGTCCCTAACTCATGTCCTATACCCTAGTAAGCTCTACGCGTTTCACCCGTTATTGGGCATCATCAGGAGCCAGGTATAAAGCGGACAAGGACAGACAAACAAATAAGCTGATTGCTTCTGATGGTGAAGCGTCAGCATCGGCGCTCGTATGGCCATGGTCTATCTACCTCCTTGTATCACATGAGGGCAACTGTTTCCTAGTGATTCTAGGAGTGATTTAAAGGGGTTGTCCAAGTTATGGGAAAAAAATATAGCACTGTAAATCTGATGGGTAGCAATATATAACTAAGTTCAGCAAGTTTTAGGCAAAAAAAATCTATATTTCCTCATTTCCCTGGTTCTCTTCTGGCCTTTGTTTACATGCAGTAATAACAATCTCTGCCCCTCCCCCCTCCCCCTTCTCTGCAAAGGCAGTGAATATAAGTGCTGTGAGTACATGTCTGCCTGCTGGAATACTCAGCAGCATGTTGTTTGTGTAGGACTACAAGTCCCAGCTGTACAATGACACTGCTGATACACACAGGAAATTCTCCCTACCTGTTCTTGTACAATCTAGCTCCTTGCCCAGCATTTGTCTCCTCTCACTGCTGCAGCTACTATTTGTTGTAAAGCATTGAGCCCTCAGTGTGTTCTGGCTGAAGGGGTTAATGTTTTATCTGAAGGAATCCAGGGAGAGAGCAGATAGCAGGAGCCGGGCAAAGAAAGGGGGCGTGGCCAGTGACGTCTTGTGTACAGACTGTTATCTGAACGCTGAGGCTTGTACACGAAACATCATAGACCAGGGAGATAAGGTGACATCACAGGTCATGTGACCCTCAGTCAACTCTGAGAAACCAGCAGCTTTAGAAACACAAAGTATATGGGAAAGTTGTTATACCTGACAAGTTAGTAACATATAAAGAACAAAAAATAACTTGGACAACCCCTTTAAGGAGAGAGATTGGGTCTGACCACTATCAGGTGGTTTGTCTACCAGTGACCACTGTTCACATCAGGGGGGTTCAGTATAAGCCGGGTGGTGAATATTATATGATGACCATACCACTCAGCTTCTGATTCAACATACTGACTTTCCCCACTCAGTGGTTCTTTCTGCCCCAGAGACCCCGTAACTAGGGGTTGTTATATTCCCTCTATTTTTATCAGGTTATTCAATAAAGATTATTCATTTTTTGATTTTTAACGTCTGAAGATTAATGTAACAAGGTGATGAAAGTCCCAGCCCTGAGGGAAGTGAGTTACATCAGTCCCCATACAGTAGGTGTCTAGTAGCTAAAAAGCATAATGTGGAAGATCCTTAAGAAGCATCACCTTTATTATCCATACAAACTGAGCCTTGTACCATCAAGCAATCCTTTTATCCCTTGAAGGTGTTTAGATAAGTACAAGTTATAGAGTGCAGAGAGAAAGACCAGGGCTAAGTGAGCATTATGCTATTGGATATGTGTGTTGGTAGAATGAATGAAAGGGAAAAGGACGCATGAGTACTAATTGGTAGAATGCAATTTTCTTGTCTTTATGCCAGAGAACTAAAGTTAGGTCGTTTAACTACTAGTGTGCTGGAGAGTGCTAAAACATTTGATTGGGAAAATGTATCTGAGTTTCACTTAGATGTTACCGAATTGGTTTCAAATGCTGCTAATACACATAAGGGGAACCTGTCATAGGGTTTGAGCTGCAGGCAGCATTTTATAGAACAGGAGGAGCTGAGCAGATTGATATATAGTTTTGTGGAAAAAGATTCAGTAAAATCTGTAATTTATACATTTATATCCATGCTCATTCTGGACTTGATGTCAAGGAGGCGGTCCTATCAGTGATTGACAGCTATCTCTGTATACACAATCATAGAGGGAAGGCTGTCATCACTGATAGGACCTCCTCCAGGACATCGAAGACCAGAAAGAGCAGCAATTTAAATGAATGAAATACACGTTTTACTGAATCTTTTTCCATAAAACTATATATCAGTCTGCTCAGCTCCTCCTGCTCTATATCGTGTTGTCTGTAGCTTACATTGCATTTTCATGGTGACAGGTTCCCCTTAAAATCAATCTTTAGGGCAGATCTGTGTGTACAGTATACCACAGAATAGTACGGACTATGGGCCTATTTTGATCAGTTCCAGAACCTCTTATTTTTTCTAATTTCCTAATTTTCAACATTGAAATTAGTTTACCACATAATAATGTTACCTGAATAAACGTTTTACTGTACATTTAATTACAATGTGTATATAAGAATGGTAAAAATAAGTTCTATCTCCCATCCTTAGAGCCAGCCTTCTACTTTGCCAACACCGATTATTTTGTTGATGAAAGTGCTGGCTATGTGGAAGTTCGAGTGTGGAGAACAGGAACAGATCTCTCCAAAGCGGCGACAGTCACTGTACGCTCCAGGAAAACCGAGCCCCTGTCTGCAGATGGTGAGCATGTTGATGTCTCGTTGGAAAAATATATGGAAAGCATAGGTTCTCAGTTGAAGATAGCATGCTTAAATATAAGAGAATTGCATATTCAGCAGTTTACAAATATAAATCTATTATCAGCATCACCCATAATCTATCGGCACCACCTATAATCTATCAGCGCCATCCATAATCTATCAGCACCTCCCATAATCTATTGGCACCACCTTTAAGCAAGCATAGTAGCAGAATACATAGTCTGTCAATTCAAACCTGTGTTTACTGAGCCACGTTTCTTTTACCATACAGCTGGAACAGATTATGTTGGCATTAGCAGAAATCTTGACTTTGCCCCTGGTGTGAACATGCAGAGTTTTCGAGTGACCATCCTTGATGACTTAGGACAACCTGCTTTAGAGGGTCTCGAAAAGTTTGAACTGGTTCTTCGTATGCCTGTAAATGCTGTACTTGGGGAGCCAAGCAAAACCACCGTCACAATCAATGACACCATCTCTGACTGTAAGTTCTGTGTGATGAAGTGAGTTGTTCTGTATAATGACAAAAAGAATCACCATTACATATGATACATTTTGATATGTCATTAAAGTATTATAAATTTCCCAAATTTTAAGCCCATTTTTGTATACATTTGAAATTTTATTAGACCTTGGGTATACTCCATATGTAGCATGATGTTCTAAGTAAACTTGTAGGGGGGTATACATAAGTTTATAATAAATATATATAAATATGGATGAGTGCGTCTAGTCATTGAACTTTCATGAACTGTATCTACTGCCATTGTCGCAACAATTCTAATAAATTCCTAACGATGTATTACTCGCAGTGCCCAAGGTGCAGTTCAAGGAGCCAGTATACATTGTGAATGAGAAGAATAAGCAAGTATCAGCTATGATATACAGGAGTGGTGACGTCAGCCAAAAGTCTTCAGTGCGATGCTACACCCGCCAGGGTTCTGCGCAGGTTGTGCTGGACTATGAAGAAAGGCCAAACACTGATGACTCTTTGGTAGTATTTCTCCCAGGTACTGTACACAGTATTTCTATCAGGATACCTCAGAAACATGGAACATCTTGTGTGTTTATCGGTTTTACACTAAAAGTATATTAAAATTATTTTACATGTCTGTAAGTAAACTGGAATCTTAACGGCATCCTTAGGTGAGATTGAGAAGCCATGTATAGTGACTCTAATGGATGATACAATCTATGAAGAGGAAGAAGAATTCAGACTGGTTCTTGGGATGCCAAAAAGTGACTCACATTTTGGAGCTGCAGTTGGAGAACAAAAAGAGACACTGATGAAGATAAAGGATGTGGAAGACAGTGAGTTACTTATTTCCTATACACTGACCCATACTGTTTGCCTGTGGTGTACCTTATCACTGTATACAACGATTGATCCCATTTATGTAAAAGTAGACATACATAAAATGACAATTTATATTCTCTTTCCTTAATATTGCATTTGAATCACTCAAGAAAGTGAAATTTGTACAATGGTCTTATAGATTTATAACAGTTTCCCCATTTAGTCATTTATTCTACTGCATTCTGATATTAAGTTTACTTTCACATGTCCTGAGGCTGATATACTAATACTGTCTAAAATTTAGACTGTTTCGGGGGAGGTGGATATAACCAGCTGCCTGTACCAAAATAGTGGACATTTTGAGTAAAAATTGTGAGACTTTTTGTCCGTTTACAGCAGCTTACCACATTTCTTAAAAGCAGCCTGGTAGTGGGTGAAAGGAGCCCAACAGATTTGGCAACATTCAAGCCAGAAAACTGGTATCAATTACAAGTGAAATCTAAACCAGCACCTGAGATGATTATTAGGAGGTGTGCCTCTTTTAATAAGTTTGGTGAATTTTATGACAGCATATTTTTTTTTTTATTAAGACCTGCTTAAGAAACACCATTCTTAATGAATTCCCCACCCCCACCACCAAAGTTTATACCACCTATTAGTTGACTTCCACTGTGTGGCAGATCGTTGTGCCAAGGTTCTGACATGGTTTTGGGACACGATGTATCGTCTTAAGCCATGGACCACTTTCTGCTAAGCCACGCCAACTTACAACTAAGCTACTCCCCATGCCTGGTGAGGTGGAATAAATGTACAGCTTGTGCGCCAGAATTTAAGCTAAGTCAGAGACAGAATTCTAGCGCATTTGCAATAGGAAATCTGCTCCACTGCTTTTGTTCCATTTTGGCTGTTGCAAAAATTACTCATCCATCCAATGGGAAAAAGTGCAGCTTAAAACATAATTACTTGTAAACCTGAGAAAATAATTTTCAAGTAGTACTATGATCCCAATTTTTCACAAAAGTAGCCGTAGAAAAATTTCTTACATTTGCTTCTTTAAGAGAAAAAAGCAAAACTATGATAAAATTCTCCACTTGTGGCAGACCATGTACTCTATAAAGGACAAAGAGTATAATTTAATATAAAATTAGAAGTTCTGATGTCTAACACAAGTATAAGCCATGTTACTACCTCTTATTTGTTATATTGTTTATTATATGATATTCCCTCCTCTAACATACAAGTTTTTTTCACAGAACCCATTATTAGATTTTCGGAAGTAAAATATAGCATTAAAGAGCCTCAGGATGTAGGAGAAATTGCTGTTGTGAAGATCCCCATATTACGTGTTGGTGACAGTTCCAAAGTGTCCATTGTAAGAGTTCACACAAAGGATGGGTCAGCCACTTCTGGTGAAGACTACAATCCATTATCTGAAGGTAAGAGATTGTTGTACTGTGCCGTTGGTTGAATTGCTGTTGTGTCAGTCCAAAGTATTATCAGTTTTTACTTCGTCTAGTCATGTCTGATGTGCTATAGACCATTGAAATAGAAGATCAATTGACCACATTTCAACAAAACTTAAAGTGAATGTCTCATCCAGAAATGACATACTATTTAAATCAAGTTTTTATGTTAAACATTGTGTAGAATTTTTGGTGAGGTTTTTTTTCATTTGTCATGTCACTCTATACAAAAAAATGTGTATAATCCTGCAATTTTCACACTGGTCACTAGGTCTAATAATAGGTCATGATTTGCTGTTCAGTACAGGTAACTTTTCAGTAGCCATTATTATCACCACAGGCAGAATTACAATGATAAGTAACACATCTATATAGATAACACAGAATCCACCGTTCACAATAGGTGATATCACAGCTCAGGCCTTGTTCACACATCAGTTATTTCCATCAGTTATTTCCATCAGTTTCTGTAAGCCAAAATCAGGAGTGCAAGCTTCACAGAGATAAAGTATAATGAAAAGATCTGCAACTGTTCTGTGTTTTTGACCCGCACCTGGTTTTGGCTCACAATAACTGATGGAAATAACTGATCAAATAACTGATGTGTGAACAAGGCCTCATCTACTACTTCCTAACCTCTGCATAGGTCACAGAGCATGCCTTGAAAGTTCTCCCATATAAGTGAGTGCCCCCCCCCCGTCCATTGTGTCTATGGCCCATGTAGCTGCTGTCAAAGGACAGGAAGTTTTAACATATTTTAGTGGCCAGTATGAAAACTGCAGGATTTAAAATATTTTTTTAAATATAGATGCTAAAATGAAAAAAATAAAAAATAAAATGGGTCATTTTCTGATGACACATTCCCTTTTAGGGTCTTTTACACAGGATGATTATCAGCCAAAAGGAACAATAGTTCCGTATGGAAACACTCATTTGTCAGTAAATAGAACCTTTTATGCCAGCTTAAAAATTAAAAGGGTTTTAGGACATTTTAATAGTGATGACCTATCCTCAGAATAGGTCATCAGTATCTGATCGGTGGGGGTCCGACACCTGGGACCCCTGTTTATCAGCTGTTTGAGAAGTCACCGGCGCTTCTGTGAGCGTTGTGGCCTTCTCACAGCTTACCAAGCACAGCGCCATATATTGTATTGTGACTGTGCTTGGTATCGAGCTCAGCCCCATTGAAAAGACACTTAGCTACAAATGTTTCCAAACTTTTTATTCAGATCTTCTTTCAAGTGAATAGAAGAACCTCGAATGAATTGGCCACATTTTAGGTGGGGTTTTGGCAGACTTCCCCCTTCCAGGCCAGACTTGGCTTCCTTGCTTGGGTCCTGCACTGTCAACATCTGCTTTGAAACCACTGCAGCAAATCATTAGCTGCAGAGATGACTTGCTCCCCTTGTGTCATGTGACCAATCGACATGACGCAAAGGGGGCAGGTCACCACTGCGGGAAGTCATTGGCTATGGTAGCATCAAAAAGGATGTTGACAGCAGGGGACCACAGTGAGGCGACCAAAGTCGGGGAGCGAAGAAGCCAGGACCTAACGGTGAGGAGCAGGTAAGTATGTTTTCTTTTGCAGGTCTGTGAGTGGGGTGGCCAACCCCTTTAATGTATTCTCGGAAAACAGTTTAATTTCCATCTGGAACTGTAATGTAGTTCAACATTTATGACTAAGTACTTGTACATGAGGAAGGCAAATTAATGGGCAAATCTGGATTAATTTCCTGAAGTATAGTTAAAAAACTATTCTTGTTTTAGTATTATCTTCACTAGTAATATATTTTTCTTTGAACAGATGTTGAGTTCAAGGAAGGGGACACAGAGCATTTTGTGGAATTAGAAATATTATATGACGGCCAAAGAGAAATGCGTGAGGCATTCACAGTTCATTTAAAACCGGATGATAACATGGTAGCTGAAACCCAGGTAAGAATCTTACAAATTTTCTGTCACAAAAGTTGATTATTGGAAAAGAGCCGACTTGGTAGTTAGTGTCAGGCTGTGTAGACCTGTATTCTAGAAAGTCACACCGAGCAGGTGACATGACAATTCTGCATTGTTTAGTTGCAATCAATTATCATAAGTGCATGTTTTAGGGGCAGTCATTACCAGTCACATGATATATATAGTATCTTATCTTTTCAGATGAATAAAGCTATTGTGTACATTGAAGAAATGGACAGTGTTGCTGATGTGACTTTCCCAGCAGTACCCCAGGTTGTTTCCCTCATGATATATGATGATACCTCTAAAGCAAAAGAAAATCCAAGACCTCCAACTGGTTACCCTGTAGTATGTGTAACGGTAAGTAATCTGTTATTCCATCATTAGCCATTTCAGAGAACCATGGTATTTCTATCTGGGACTCACATCTATCCTGTAAAGGATGATTTCCTGTCTCCTCTCTCATGGTTACTGTGAAAAGAGAGGTGGCCAAGCAAGTGCAGCTTTCCATTCACTTCTGTGGGAGGTCTGAAGATAGCCAAAACCTGCATGGACATTTTTAGAACTCTCATATAAGTCAACGCACGTTCTTGAGACATAATCCTTTATAGGTGGCCACTTCATATCACTCATATCTAACTAGCCATATTTGCTTTCTTGCCTGATATGGAATAAAACAAAGAATGTTATAGGCTCAATTAGCTGTCCTGGCCACTAGTACGCATGTTTTACCTTCCCCATTTAATGACCGATAAAATTAAATTCCAATGTATCTAATAATGTCATATTTACATAGATTTCTATAGATTTGTAAAGTAAACTGCGCCATCCGGCATGATTAATGTGCATTAAGTGGTCATTGGACCCTGCTTCTATAAATTGCTGGATAGACCGTGGGCCACAAGGTTTTGAACCCAGTTACATGGCAATGCCTGGTGCTACATAAATTTAAAATTCATCTATATGTATTTATTCTGAAAAATTAACCACTATATTAGTGCGAATCCTTGTAAAATGTAAATATATTTTGAGTTGAGTAAAGTGTGTGTCAACCTCTAAACAAGAATGGGCCCCATGTCCAACTACAGTGTATGGAGAGGTGGCCAGGCATGCGCAGCTCTTTCCATTCACTTCTATGGGAATTCTGATGATAGCCGAACAACTGTGTCACCAACAAGCTATCAAACAGGGCCTCATCGTTGAGATATATGTGGATCTCAGAGGTGAAACACACATATATCTGACTTTAAAGTCAGAGATGGGAATACCCCTTTATGTAACTTTGTATATACACTTCTTTATTAAAATGATCCGCAAAAACACATTCTATTATAATTCAAGGAAACAAACTAAGCTCATTACAATGAGAATTTGGATCAAGTCACAGTATTAACATATTGATAACATCTTTTTTTTTTCTAGGCATGCAATCCAAAATATTCAGAGTATGACAAAACAGGCTCCATCTGCAGTGCTGAGAATATTAATGACACACTTACTCAGTATCGTTGGCTCGTCAGTGCCCCTAGTGGCAGCGATGGGGTAACCAGTCCTATGCGGGAAGTGGATTCCAATACCTTTTTCACTAACACCAAGTCAATCACTTTAGACTCCATCTACTTCCATGCTGGTTCTAGGGTTCAATGTGCTGCAAGGGCAGTCAATGCGAATGGAGATCCGGGTCTAGAACTGATGAGCTCCATAGTCACTGTCAGCAAAGATGAAGGTTAGTTCTCACAAAACACCCTGATACACACTGGGCAATTATCATTATAGTTCCATACAAGTGATATAGTTATGTATCTCGAGAACCCCAAAATGGGACAGCCAGACTCTAAGAAGAGAAGACAAAGGCATTTTTGGCTCTTCTGCATTCTCTATTCTTACATATATTGAGCAGTGTATAAAAATTAGAGGGCTATGTTAACTGATCATGTGATTGTCAAAATGGTGGGTCTAACTAGAGCCAACAAAACTCTTATAGTGATAAATGATATTTTTGTTGGACTATTTCTACTGTAACTAGTTACAGTGGAAGGCTACAGTGTGCATAGTGTACATACAGAATTCTAATATACCCACAAAAAGAGAGGTTTGGGAGTAAAAGAATAGAAAAATGACAATAAAACAATAATATAAATTGCTGCCAGCCCAAATTGTACTTTTTTGTCATGTCAAAAAGACAATGACAGAAAAAGGATCCTTTTTAGAATGTTTTTCTTTTTTTTTTATTCAATCTTTATTTAGTTTTTGAAAATGCACGTGAACAGTATAAACGTGATGTGCATATAAGCACAAAAATAACAATCACCAACAACAAGGTCATGAGTACAGTCACATATAATCCAGATCAGTACAGCTTATAAATGAGTAGCAGATAGTAGCACATATTCATAAGACCACTTGGCCAAATAGTATAGGATCAGGTATATATAGCCCAAAGAAATTTTTTCTAATCTAATAATTATTATACTTATTCATACAGCACCAACATTAGAGATGAGCGAAGTTTTGAAAAATTTGTTTTGGCTGCTTCGCCGAACTTTGAAAAGTTTGATTCGTTACAAGTTACTTCATCATGAATCGATTTCCATTGTATGAAGTGGGTGCAATGACAGGGAATGGTGATCGCGCCACCCCCGTCATTTAAAAAAAAAAAAAAAAACCTCACCCATTTGCTCGTGGAGAGGCCATTCACTCTAGTCTTAACCGGAGGTTTTTTCGTTTTTGCGTTTTCGTTTTGCGCTCCTTGCCTTCATACTGCCATAACTTTTTTATTTTTCTGTTCACATAGCTGTATGAGGGCTTGTTTTTTGCGGGACAAGTTGTACTTTGAAACGCCACCATTTAATATTGCATATGATGTAGTGGGAAGCGGGAAAAAAATTCCAAATTGGGTGAAATTGCAAAAAAAGCACAATTCCGCTACAGTTTTCCTGTTTTTTTATTTACGGCGTTCGATGTTCATTAAAACTGACCAGTTAATTTCATTCTACTGGTCAGTACGAATCCGGTGATACCTAATATGTATAGTTTTTCCAGCGTTTTGATAGTAATAAAATAATTATAAAGTTGGCCTTTTTCTTTTCTTTTTTTTTTGTTGTCATATCTTGACCCCTATAACTTTTTGGTATTTATCTGTACGGAGCTGTATGAGGGCTCATTTTTTGCGGGGCGATCTGAAGTTTTTATTGATACCATTCTGGGGTGTGTATGACTTTTTGATCACTTTTTATTTACAAAAAACTGTGAATCGCCATTTGGACGCTTTTTTACGCCACACAATTCGCCGTATTGGAATTTTTTTTTATATTTTAAAAGTACGTTCGTTTTCGGTCACGGTGATACCCATGATGTCTATATTTATTGTTATTTAGGTATTTATTTTTTAATTATACGGAAAGGGGGGTGATTTGAACTTTTATATATTTTTTAACATTTTTTTAATGATTATTTTTAAGCTCAAATATGAGCTAATATATTGTGTTTTTTTTTTTCTTTATGAGCAATCAGGGATTTACTAGATGGAGATAAATCCAAAATTGCTCATTTCTTATCCTGGCCTGCCATCTAGTGGCCAGAATAAGAATTGCAGTTTGAAAACTGTAATCCTCACCAGCGAGGATTACAGTTTTCATATGGTGTACAGACACCCCGATTGGCCACTCGGGGCATCTGTACACCACCTGGAAGCGTACGCTTCCGGTTTCAGACGCATCCTGATGCCGTGATCACGTGTGATCACGGCATCAGAAGGCCCAAGAAGACGCCGCTGATGCCGGTAAGTAGCGGCAAGTCTCTGATGTTAGAAACAGCAGAGACTTGCCGGCCATGACGCCTGCCGCACGGGCGAGCGGGCGTCATGTCCCCGCACCGCACCAGCGCCTTACATATATGGCGCTGGTCGGGAAGGGGTTAAACAAAACTAGCCAAAGGACCTGCGGTGATTGTGATGACCTCACCACGTGATTACGCTGGACATGCACCGTGACGTCATTACTGATGACAAGTGGATGAGGTAGTTTTTTTTTCACCCACTGTTTTAGGAAAAATTGATTTGTTACAATGAATTGCGAGGAAATTCGGCTTCGTGATGAATCAAATCTTTCCTGAAATTCACATCAAAGTCCACTTCGGATACTTTGATTCGCTAACCAACATATTCTATGACACTTTAGAATTCAGAGGATTGAAACAAAAGGTAATAGTGCTTATTTTGTACAATGGCCCAACTATATGACAATCATCCAACACAAAAAAACACAACACAAAACAAGTTAAAAAAAAAATCATGTAGATAGCCAAAAAATATTAATAAAACGTTTCTTGCAATTAAACCATCATATACTATTTTTTTTTATTTACATGTCATTTTTGACAAACATACCCTCAAGGAGTTAAAGTCTCTTACAATAATCTGACGCAAGTGCTTGATAAATATCTTGCATATAATAATTGTTGCATAAATCAGTCATTTACCAATGCGTGTTCTTTTTCAAGGTCTTTGTCAACCCCGTGTTCCAGGGACAGTAGGTGCGGAACCTTTTTCGGCAAAAATTCGGTACACTGGCCCTGAAGATCCAGACCATCCTAACCTAATAAAGCTGACTGTGACAATGCCACATATGGATGGTATGATTTCTATGTTTCCTAAAAAAATGTATATTTTAATTGTACTTTTCTCTGCAGTTAATTCATTCAAGAGTAACTAAACGCATTATTGGAACTGTATTTATGCTTTGTTGACATTGGTAGGCCAAGATATATATCAGATACAGTGTAAAATAAAACTACATTGCATAATTCATACTTATGGTTATATTACAGGTATGCTTCCTGTTGTGTCAACTAGGCACATGTCCAACTTTGAACTGACACTTAGTCCTGATGGCACTCGTGTAGGCAACCATAAGTGTTCGAACCTACTGGACTACAATGAAGTTCCTACCAAATACGGTTTCATAACGGAGAGCACAAAAAATGATGAACTGATAGGTGAAACTTCTCCATACCAGTACAGCAGCGCTCTGAGATCAGCTAAATCCTTGCGCTTCTATCGTAACCTCAACCTGGAAGCTTGTCTTTGGGAATTCAACAGCTACTATGATATGTCTGAGCTCTTGACAGACTGCAGTGGCACTATTGGGACTGATGGACAGGTGAGTGGATAATTAGATAGATAGATAGATAGATAGATAGATAGATAGATAGATAGATCACAGTTGGCTCAGTGGTTAACACTGTCACCTTACAGCACTTGGTTCTTAATTTTAAATTTGACCAAGGGCAATGGAGTTTTTGTGTTCTCCCTGTGTTGGCATGGATTTCCCCAGAAACTCTGGTTACTGACTTAAAACATATACTGATATGTTACTTTACGTCCTATGAAATTGGCCCTTGTATGCGCTTGAGAAAGGGAAACCTACTGTAAACGTGTCTCTCTGTGAGTCTTTATAAAGTGCTGCATAAATAATTGGTAACAAATTATTAATACTTTGGCCTGACATCAGAATCCCTAATGGTATGCCATTCTAAGGTTACTGTTTAAGGTTTGGGAGGGAACTGACCTGCCGAGGCTTTGGCTTTGTCCTTACCAAAATGGAGTCAAAGAGCAGTTCAAAGTCTGGTGGACTTGACGTGGTCTTACATAGTCCCTCATTTATGTGCAGGAGAAATTTTTAGCCACCAGCAGCTTCTCCTGGACATACAAGTTGACTTCTGTTGTTGCTGGACCTCCAGTCTCCTTTTACAAAAGGTCTAGCCTGGTTCCATAAGAGTTAGGGCACCTACTAAGACAGTATATTCTACTATTACTATTCAGAATATGCTCTTGCCAGTGTGGCCAAATGTAAATTATATCACATGCTGAAAACTGTCCAGACAACGTGGTCACATAAGATCACATGACTTAATTGTCCATGGCCTTGGGTCAATTAACTTGCCAATGCCAGTTCACACCTCCTTATATGCCATGCAGGAGGTTGTACAGTATACATGTGGTTTATAACAAGTACTTATTCTCTAGACATTTATAGTTACGTTGATGTTTCTACAGGTATTGAACCTGGTACAATCATATGTTACCCTGCGGGTTCCTCTGTACGTCTCTTACGTGTTTCATTCACCGGTAGCAGTTGGTGGTTGGCAGCACTTTGACCTGCAGTCTGAGTTGAAGCTGACATTTGTATATGACACAGCCATTTTATGGAATGAAGGAATAGGCAGCCCACCAGAATCAGAATTACAAGGTAAGAGTAAATACAGTATATTCACATGCAGATATCCCTTTAGATTTGTTTCACAGGCAATTTTTGTTAAAGCCTATAATCAATGTTATAATATAGAAAAATATTTGTAACTATCGATTCTTAAATGAGTAATCCCATGCTTTATGTAAAATACTAAAATATGACATCACATAGTATATTTTAAGCTAACAAAGCAAGAACCAGCCCATCCGCTATACAGATCTAGGGATCTTCCTATTCATTGCTCCAGATGCTCTTCTAGATATATTTAAAGAAAAAAAAAGTAATTATACTTTCTTTTATTTTTTCTAATCTGTTTTTGTTTTATGATAGTACATTTTTTTTTCAATTCTGTTTTCTGAACCTGATAATGGGGGTGGGCAACGTGCCATAGCTGTTGTTAACAGCATTTACAGACATGCTTTACAGCAGCCACCAAAGGCCATAGACAAAATAAAAATCTGACCTCTTTGATTTTTAAGGGGGAGTTTTCTAGGCATGCTCTGTGATCGGTCAGGGGGGAGTATATAGTCTGTGATATTACCTATTGTGAATGGTAGATCCCATGTTATCTATATAGAGATGATATATGTCATTGTAGTCCTGTCTATAATGAAAATGAGGTAACTGCTGAAAAATGATCGGAACAGACCAAGAAGTGGTTCTTATTTCTACTCTTAGTGGACCGTGTGAAAATTGAAAGATTTTAGTTAGTTTGTTTTAAAGTATAGTGACATGGAAAATTAAAAATATCACCAAAAATTCTTTAAAGAAATGTTAAACTTTATTTAAACAAAAGGTCATTTTCTGATGACCCATTCCCTTTAAAGCTGGCACCTTTGCTGTAGCTCCCTCCCTATCACAGCTTAGGGGTATGACCTTTTAGATGCTGCTTTTTCCCTATCCCAGCTTAGTGGACGTGTTCTTTCGGATGCAGCTCTCTTCCTGTAGGGATAGTGGCTTTTGTAGTATGTAACTGAGCATGTACAACCACCTGAGGAAGGTGGACAGAGAACTAAGATAAATAATGAACAGCAGGGGGCGCTTTATTGAATAACTCATTTGCTGTACTACATTTTAATTATATGCAGTTACAAAGATATTCAGATCCAGGTGCTGCAGGGTATGCCAGCCATATTATGTTATTTAAACTATACTAACATTAGATTATCAACGGATCCCACCAAAACTGTTATTCTATGCCAACAAGAATTTCACGCCTGTGTCCATCATTATGTAAAGCAGTTGTTCATACATTACTGTGTACAGTGCACCACACATCTAAAATAATAATCACATGTTTGTTCCAGGATCCCTCTACCCAACTAGCATGCGGATTAATGAGGAAGGTCGTCTAGTGGTGAATTTTAAAACTGAAATTCGCTTCCGAGGGCAATTTGTCATGTCTCATCCAGGTAAGGTCTGAAACTTAACTAATAACTAGAGATGAGCGAAGTATTTAAAAATCCGATTTGGCTGCTTCAACGAATCTTACAAAAAAATTTGCTTTGTGACGAATTACTTTGTCACGAAGCGCATTTTTTTGTGAAGTAGTGGGTGCAATGACAGGGAGCAGCAATTGCGCCGCTCCCCATGATTGTACCCCACAGAATCCACGTTCATAGCTGATCACGGCATCTGAGAGTAATATTTTTAAAAAATAAATTAAATCAAACTTACCTCATCCATTTGCTCACGACGGGCTAGCTACCACCATCTTGATCTAGCAGGAAATTTTGAGCTGCCTGTGATGACGTCATCATGTCGGCTGACATGGTGACATCATACGTCACCGTACAAGGGATTACGTGGGAGATCTTCAATTAAGATGGCGGCAGCCAGCCCATTGTGAGCAAATAGATTAGGTAAGTATGATATTTTTTTTTGTTTTTTTACTGCCATTCAGGAAAAAAATTGATTTGCTACAACAAAGCACGAGGAAATTCGGCTTTGCGGCGAATCAAATTTTCCCCTGTGTGCTGAGGATGGGGAAAAAGGAACTGTAAAAAAAAGTCTAGCTACATTTCACAAGAGAAATGTGAATCTGTTTTGCATCAATTTAAAGAGGCTCTGTCACCAGGTTTTAACCTATGTATTTTAATACATAGGTTAAAAGCCCTTAATTTGCCAATTATCCACATACCTGTATTGCAGAGTATAGCGCAGCGGCTGTGCAGAAAAGTGAAGTTTAAAAATTATGCTAATGAGCCTTCGGAGCACCGGGGGGCGGGCTCTTTCCTCCTGAGCACCGCTTCTTCACCGCCCCCCCGGGCCCGAGGCTCTCCCCCATGCCTAAGTGCACGCCCCTCTTTAAATTGACTGACAGCGCTAGACCGTTTGGCCTAGCGCTGAAATCGCGTGCGCAGCAGGATCGGGGCCAGCGCATGCGCAATAGCGCTTGCAGTGCCGAACACTGCAAGCGCTTCCATTCATCTGCGCACGCGCCGTCACTTCCCTGAACCCGGAAGTGACGGCGCGTGCACAGATGAATGGAAGCCCTTGCAGTGTTCGGCACTGCAAGTGCTATTGCGCATGCGCCGGCCCCGATCCTGCTGTGCACGCGCGGGATTTCAGCGCTAGGCCAAACGGTCTAGCGCTGTCAGTCAATTTAAAGAGGGGCGTGCACTTAGGCATGGGGGAAAGCCTCGGGCCCGGGGGGGGCGGTGAAGAAGCGGTGCTCAGGAGGAAAGAGCCCGCCCCCCGGTGCTCCGAAGGCTCATTAGCATAATTTTTAAACTTCACTTTTCTGCACAACCGCTGCTCTATACTCTGCAATACAGGTATGTGGATAATTGGCAAATTAAGGGCTTTTAACCTATGTATTAAAATACATAGGTTAAAACCTGGTGACAGAGCCTCTTTAAAGTCTCCATGTCAATAATTATTATACATTTAATATTAAAGGGGTTGTCACATTTCAGCAAATAGCATTTATTAGTACAAGAAGTTAATACAAGACGCTTACTAACATATTGTGATTGCCCATATTGTCTCCTTTGCTGGTTGGATTTATTTTTCCATCACATTATACACTGCTCTTTTCTATGGTTATGACCACCCTGTAGTCCAGCAGTGGTGGTCGTGCTTGCACCCTACAGGAAAAAGCACTGCGCTCCCATGGTCCTGGCCACCAAATAGGCTGGTGTGTTTTCCTATAATATGCAAGCACGACCACCACTGATGGATTGCAGGATGGTCTGTAACCATGGAAACAAGCAGTGTATAATGTGATGGAAAAAATAATTCAGTCAGCAAAGGAGACAATATGGATAATCACAATACATTAGTAAGTGCCTTGTATTAACTTCCTCTGCATTTGCCATTTGCTAAAGTGAGACAACTCCTTTAACTCTATTTGCTAATCATATTTGCTTTGCTTCAGGTACATCTCTGACATCTATGATCATGTCCGCTGACCACCCTGAGCTCACCTTCACCTTGAACCTTCTTCGCAGTGAGCCCAGCTTCCGGCAGCCTGTGCAGCAGTGGAATTTTGTTTCAGACTTTGCTGTAAGTATGAGTATAGATAATAATGAGTCCAGTGATCAAATGCTTGTTTATAACATATTGTGCGCTCCATAAAATATTTTCTATCATGGGAAAACTATATAAGTAAATGTAATACCCTATACATCACATATACAGTGTATACTCTTTCTAATTTTAAATGTAAAAAGTAATTACAGTAAATAACATTTCCTTTATGCAATAAATGAGAGAGTTAAAGAGGGTCAATAGGGTTAAAAAAATAGAACTTACCTCACTGATTCCCCACAACTGCTGTTCCAGTACTTGAAGGGGTTATACAGCACAAGTACATTAATGACCTATCTTCAGAATACTTAATCAATATCAAATTGGGGGGTACCAACTCCTGGGACCCCTGCCCATCAGCTGTTTGAAGAGGACTGTAGTGGCAGTGCAGTGTAGTTACAACTACACTACCTAGATGGAATGTAAAGGAGATCCCTCAATATTGCTAAGGAAAGGCATTTCAAAACCTCTTAATAACATATTAATTATAATAATATTAAAGGGGTTATCCTTGAAAAGATAATGATGACTTATCCTCAGGATGGGTCATCATTATGATATCAGTGAGGGTCCAAGTCCCGACATCCCCACCAGCAGCTTTCCAAGGACAGCGCCATACATTGTATAGTGGCAACTTTTGGTATTACAGCTCAGCTGCAACTAGGCCATGTCACCAATGTACATGTCATGTCACTGGCCTAAGAAGAGGCTGCGGTGTTCAAGGCCTCTACTAACAGCTGATTGCCGGGTTCCCGGGTGTTGCACCCATGAAGATGGTTGGTACATTCTGTAGAATATATTGATGATATATAAAAAGAATCAGGACATGAATAAATTTACTGAGTAGGTATAGATCATAATTTGCCTGATTGGCTTTAGCTTACAACAGTTCTAGTGCAATTTCTAGTTCAGCACCCAATCAGCAAAGCCAATGTGGAGTTGCATGCTTCCACCTAGTGGTATTTCTGAAGAACTGCATGCAGACTACCAAAATAAAGAAGAGAGAGCTGGACACTTATGTGACCGAAGATTACCCAGACCATAAACTGAACCCTCAGGAAAATGTTTTAGATCATATTTAATTTGAGCATGTTATTTAATCATCATGCTATATGATGCTTATAATTAGGCACTGTATAGTTTATTTATTTGATGTATTTTTAAAATTGCGCTCTCTTGTTTCTTCTAGGTGCGCGATTACTCAGGAACATACACTGTAAAACTTATTCCTTGTAGTGCATCTCCCAACCAAGAATATACTGTACCTCCTGTATGCAATCCACGTGAGCCTATCACATTTGACATCGACATTAGGTTTCAACAGGTAGGATACGGTGCTCAGCCTAATTTTTTCATGTAATTAAAGGCAGCTTTCATGTATGTTATTGTACATTTAGAAAGGCAAACACTAAAATGTAACATACTGGTGTCTTGCAGGTCAGTGATCCTGTATCGGCAGAGTTCAGTCTAAATACTCAAATGTTTTTACTATCCAAGAAGGAGCTGTGGCTTTCAGATGGCTCAATGGGATTTGGTGAAGGAACAGATGTTGCATTTTCTGAAGGTGAGAAGACAGTACCAGGCTGTATACCACTTAGAAATGTGCCATAGTTAGCATTTAGCATATAGCCAGGGGTGGATTGGCCACAGACCTTAAAGGGAAATTTCCCGGTGGGCCGATGCCCAGGGGGCCACCTGAGCACCTCCTAAAAGCCTACCAGTGGAAGTTTTTGAGAATGTATTTTGTGCTGATAGCAGCAATTTTTGATGGACTGTGGTTTGTGGCTCTGTTTGGGTGGTATGATGTGCCACAATATAGTATTGCTGACCCTGCCTTCCATCAATTTGGACCCAACTACAAAATGGGGCCACATTTAGTATTTTTTCCAGGGCCGCTTTAAGTTCCCAGTCTGCTCCTGCATGTAGCTGGCTTAGTTTTCACTAGGAATGTTTAAATCTATGATGACAGATACACAAAACCCTCTAAACTTTACAGATATGTTTACATGTTCGGGTAGTTGTGCAGCAAGAAGCTGTGCTACTGCCACTTTTTCTGAAGAACTGCAGCAAATTTCAAATTTACCTCATTTGCAGTTTTCTCTTATCCTCCACGCTTGAATCTTACTTTCTGGTTTGTCTTGTGTCTGCTGTCCCATTAGGCCACAGGGCAGTGAGATGTGTCCTGATATCAGCAGATCATGTGACACTAACCACACCCCTTGTTCTTAATAATGAGGCTTTATTTATTTATTATACCCATTAGTGGCATACATAGAGAAAAAAGGGCCCCATAGCAAGGATCAAACTAGCCTCCCCCCCCCCAAGGACAGAAGGGTTTCTGCCTAAACCCTTTTCAATGATCCTTTTTTCACTTCCACTTTTTCATTTCCACAAAATGTTCCTTTAGAGGGTAGAGTCCTGACCAAGTGGAGATAATCCCAACTAAGGCCTCTTTCACAGTAGCGGCAGTCCTCCAAGTGGAGATAATCCCAACTAAGGCCTCTTTCACACTAGCGGCAGTCCTGATCCGGCAGGTGAAGGGTGCTGCCAGATCCGGACTGCCGCAGTGACATGTGTGGAGCCGGAACCGCGCTCCGGCCCCACACATGTCACACAGTACATACATACACACAGACACACACACACGTATGTGTTTATGTGTATGTCTATGTCTGTATGTGTCTGTCATGTGTGGTGTGCTGTGGACGAATCCGTCATGAACTCCATTGAAAGTCAATGGAGGACGGATCCGTTTACTGAGTGTGTCACACCAAACGGATCCGTCCCCATTGACTTGCATTGGGGGTCATGACGGATCCGTCTTGGTGCGGATAAACAGTACGGAGAGCAAACCGCAGCATGTTGCGGTTTGCTCTCCGGCCTGAAGACGTAACGGAATGCTTCTAGGAGCATTCCGTTGTCATTAGTTCAGTTTTGTCCCCATTGACAATGAATGGGGACAAAACTGAAGCATTTTATTCCGGTATTGAGCCCCTATGACGGAACTCAATACCGGAATTTTAAAACGCTAGTGTAAAAGTAGCCTAAGACTGGGCCCCCTCTTGCCCTGGGCCCCATAGCAGTTGCATGGTCTGCTGGTATGGTAGTAATGCCCCTGATACCCAACTGTTAGTCCCCTGTTTATTAACATATGGTCTTTAAGCATTTCATCTGTTAATGACAATTTTGGATTATTCTTTCAATTAAGGTTCCAACATTTATGGACGCGTCATGGTGGATCCTGTTCAAAACCTTGGAGACTCATTCATCTGCAACATTGAGAAAGTATTTTTATGTACTGGAGCCGATGGTTATGTGCCTAAATACAATCCGGACAACAAGGAGTATGGATGCCTTGCAGATTCTCCCACCTTACTTTATCAGTTTAAGATACTGGTATGTTAATTCATAGCTACATTAGTGTACTAACCTACTAAAGTCATTGCAGTCTACAAATATACAGTAAGTCGAAGTCTGGCAATTGTCAAAAATTAATGGTGCTGCATTTAGTTAAGAGGTGACCAGGTATGTTATAGATACATCCATATTGTCCAGAAACTGATCTATTATGTGCAACAACATTTGTGTTATAGGGCATAGATATTCTTCCCACTACAACACAAGAAAATACTAAATAACGGAATATACAACTCAAAAACGTTTTAAAAATCGGTTGTATTTTACTTCCATAACAGGACAAAGCTCAACCAGAAACCCAAGAGAAGGTATTTGGAAATGTTCCATTTGAAGCTAAATTAGCAGCAGACAGTCCAGAAGCTCTGCCCCTGGTGAAACAGCCAGGATCGGATGGCTTTAGTATGTCATCAGATGCCCTTTTTCAGGTAATTTGTGGTTAGAATTTTGTTATCATAATGCATGCAAAATTTTACTGTCAGTGTGTAATAAATGGATGCAATCCTCAACAAGTACCACACATTGAAGAAACTTTATAAAGAATGTAATCAAAAAAGATGTTAAAGAGTTTCTCTGAGACTGGCAAACCTTTTTCATATGGCCACGGTGCAGGGGTTTTAACCCTTACAGTACCAGCGCCGTACATGTACGGCACTGGGGCGATGCGGGCACATGGCGCCCGCTCGCGGGTGCGGCGGGCGTCATGGCCGGCAAGTCTCTGCTGTTTCTAACAGCAGAGACTTGCCGCTACCTACTGTGTCGGCGGCGTCTTCCGGGGTGACTAGATGCCGTGATCACACGTGATCACGGCATCTAGTTGCGTCTAAACCCGGAAGCGTTCGCTTCCGGGTGGTGTACAGACACCCCGTGTGGCCAATCGTGTGTACCATATGAAAACTGTAATCCTCGCTGGTGAGGATTACAGTTTTCAAAGTGCAATTCTTATTCTGGCCACTAGATGGCAGGCCAGGATAAGAAATGAGCAATTCATGGATTTAACTGCCTCTAGTAAATCCATGATTGCTCATAAAGAAAATTAAAAAGCCACAATATATAAGCTCATATTTGAGCATTCAAATAGTAAAAAAAAATAAAAAAAAATGTTAAAAAATATATAAAAAATAAAAAAGATATAAAAGTTCAAATCACCCCCCTTTCTGTATAAGTAAAAAATAAATACCTAAATAACACTAAATATAGACATCATGGGTATCACCGTGACCGAAAACGCCCGTACTTTTAAAATATAAAAAAAAAATCCAATACGGTGAATTGTGTGGCGGAAAAAAGCGTCCAAATTGCGATTTGCCGTTTTTTGTCGCTTTTTTTTTCTAAAAAAAATTAAATAAAAAGTGATCAAAAAGTCATACGCACCCCAGAATGGTATTAATAAAATCTTCAGATTGTCCCGCAAAAAATGAGCCCCCATACAGCTCTGTACACATAAATACCAAAAAGTTATAGGGGTCAAGATATGACAAGGAAAAAAAAAAAAGGGCAACTTTCTAATTTTTTTTTCACTATCAAAACGCAGGAAAAACTATACATATTAGGTATTGCCGGATTTGTACTGACCAGTAGAATGAAAATAACGGATCAGTTTTAATGCACATCGAACGCTGTAAATAAGAAACCCGTAGAACTGTAGCGGAATAGCGTTTTTTTTTTGCAATTTCACCTGATTTGGAATTTTTTTCCCGCTTCCCACTACACCATATGCAATATTAAATGGTGTCGTTGGAAAGTACAACTTGTCCCGCAAAAAACAAGCCCTCATACAGCTATGTGAACAGAAAAATAAAAGAGTTATGGCTGTTTGAAGGCAGGGAGCGCAAAACGAAAATGCATGACCGAAAAAACCTCCGGTACTGAAAGGGTTAAAAAGACTCGGCTGTCACAGGTGCTCCAGGTCTAGCACCAATATCCTTTCTCATGTGCTACTGGTCACTGCTGAACCGGAAGTGTGATGTGCCATCACCGCTGCTGGCAAGTCAATGGCCTCAGTGGTGGCCCCAGCCAGGTGCCATGCCTGTACACATCAACACTGAGGCTACTTATTGGCTGGCAGTGATGTGCATGTAGACGAGACATCACACTTCTGGTCAAGCTCAGCACTGGAACCTGAGCACTGTTGATATATATATATTTTTTTAACCCTTCACCCTTACTGGCCAGATGAAAAGGTGTTGCCAGTCTTGGAGAAACCCTTTAAGTGTTGATCTGAGATTTAACTTTATTTTGACTACAACAGCCTTAATCTGGCCATACACCTCAAAGAGAGTATTTGGTCTGACCACTGTTGGCTCAGATAAGTGTGCGTCTATATTTCAGAGGGGAGACGAGAATAAAGAGCTGTCAAGATGTATCAGGCAGCAGCTTATCTTCCATGGGAATAAAAGACCAGGCATGTTAAATTCATCTGGCTTTTTTCGGATAGTCTAGGGCAGGGATGGCCAACCTAAAGCTCTCCAATTGTTGCAAAACTACAACTCCCAGCATACCCAAACTGCCTACAGCTATCAGTCTACAGCAGGGCATGGTGGGATTTGTAGTTTTACAACAGCTGGAGAGCCGCAGGTTGGCCATCCCTGGTCTAGAGCCCTCCATGCACATTAGATAGGTCGTTTATATACAAAAATCTGCACATTTTTATCCATTATGAATGCATAGCTTTACTCCTAGTTGTAGTGTCACTAAATCTAACATTTATGATCTATTTGAGGTTGATTTTGGCTCCGCTTTTTTCAAATATCTCCATTTTTTAGAGCCTCCAGAAAGAGTTGCATACATATTTGTTTGAGCATCTCTCTCATGAGTGCCTATGTATAGCTAAAATATTAAACTAAATGTTTTCTAATATTCAAGAAATAAAATTTGTGTTTTCCAATCCATTAAATTTAGGTGGCTGCTGGACGTGAATGGTTCATTCATGCTATCTATACAGTCCGCTCCAGAGAAAATGCAAACAGGGGCATTGGAAAACGTAGTGTGGATTACCACCACACCCTGAGTAGCACGGCTGTAGGAAACGATCAGTTGCTTTTGAAGAGAAGCAGAAGAGCAAATAAGGATGATTTAGCACTTACTCAAGACATTGGTGCAGATAAGAACAGAGGGACAAACATTCAGCACATTGCTCTAAGACACTCTAAAAGAGCCTCCGGCAAGGACACTTCACCAGGCAGTGGACTATATGACAAACCATTCCTAGAAATTACTGGCCAGGATCCACAGGGCACTGTGATGCCAGTCATTGGAGGTTTGAGTGCTTTGTTGCTCCTGATTTGCACTACAGTTATCATTGCTGTGTTACTAAAATGCAGAGGACGCTCACATTCTGATAAAAAGACTGCCTCCAATAGTCACTGTAATAGCCGTGAAACTGTAACCACTAGAAACAGCAGCAGTGACAATTCTGAGGTATAGAAGATCAGACATGAAGTTTATGTGACTCTAATTTCATTGTGCCTATAAATTTTGGTACTATTTGGGCCTTTTGATATATCTGCTTTACCCAACCAAATCTCTCCAAAATTGTTGAAGCACTATGGACTATTCATTGGCTATTTGGTAGTAAAACAATTTCAAATGTGTTGGATAGGGATAGTAAATCTTTTCACCTGCTATTATCTATGGGTTCTCCAAGAAGCAATTCAGCCTGAATTCATCTACATCTTGAACGTGGCAAACCAATTTAACACTCTAGTGTTATCTATCATTATTTATAGGTTTTAACGCCTCCTCTTTGGAAAACCCCATTTCATCATGCTCTGTTCGGCTAAGCCAAAGCAAAGAGTCTCTCAGGTAGCTGTACAGGGGGCCATAAACATTTCTGTATGTTGACTGAACATTCCGATTCTGGAGAGACTGGCCATCCATCTAATGTGTACTGGGGCAGACTGGGAGCATAAAATGGCCCTGGAATAAAACCCAAAAGAGGCCCCATGTTTGTAGGCAGGTCCAAATTGACAGAAGACAGGACAACACAAGTAGGAAGGGAAAACACAAATAGGCAGGGACAACAGAAGTAGTCAGGGCCAGCTACACCGTAATGCAGCACAAAATGCAACCCCAGCAGATCCAAATGACACAGTGCGGCACAAAATACTGCCACCCTTGCTGCAATATTCAATTGTATCACTGTCCTGAGGATGGAGATATAGCTGAATTCAGGAGGACACCTGTGGCCATCAGCCAGGAGCATAGGTACCTGATGCTTCTAGCATTAATTACTACTGAGATCATCAGATCATTAGGTATCCAGCTGGTGCCCATGAGGAGTGCTCAGGTGACCCCCACTGACATCGGCCCAGAAGGAAATTTCCCTGTAGGGTCTATGGCCAGTCCATCCCTGAATGTGTATGAAGTTGTCCTGACTCCTCTCTGGGAAAAAAAGGGTCAGGTATGTTGCATTTACCATGCTCAACCCTTTTGTTGTCAAGTAGGGTTGAGCGAATTGCGTTCCGATTGCTGTATATGAACCCGATTTGTTTAAATACTACCTTAATAATATGGGCTCCGTCTTACTATAAAATGTATGTCCTCCACGGTGGTCTTTCCGAAGTTTGTGCAAATATCATGAGACTTACTTCATCTCGCCTCTATCACATGTCAGTTTATTTATTGGCATAAATTACTGTATCAAAATATGAAGCTGAACATGGCTTTGTTACTGAAGCATGAATCCAAGTTCGGCTTAGTATTTTGATAGAGTAATTTATGCCAAGGTAGGAGGACACTGTATTGTCATGAAAGAGTCACACAGCTTGATGCATGTCCCACTTGCACAAAATTTTCCAACATTTTTTGGGTTTTGTGCCCAAAAAGTGGGTGGAGTGGAGAGTGGGCGAGGAGTCATACAGAACCACCCCAGCACATTTATTATCATCTACACCAGGAAACCACTATATATTATACCCGAAATCTATCCCAGCTCCCTTGCTGGCACAAATGTGACAGAATTATTAACCACCAGCAGAGAATAGATTAACACAAACATGTAAAATGCTGGTCCTATGCTGCCCTTACTGCTTTCCCAAGAAGGGGGCATGGCAAGGTTGGGAGGAGACAGGGCCAACAGGTCCGGGATACTTATCTTCTTTCATGACAGTTTTCAGGCGTAAAAGAAGACTAAAATCTACGCTAGTTCCGGGCTGGCATAGATTTCACTTTAGGTGCACATGCTGCCAGGGGATGTGGCTAATTTATGATGAGCTGTGTGCCCCATCATAAATTAGACACATCCACTTTCGGTGCAGGGGACCCCCAAGGAATGATGAGAAATTTGAGCTTAGCAGAAACTGGATCTTAGCTCCAGGCTAGAATACATGATGCATCTCAATATTTTGCTTAATTTTTATCCTTTCCTAACAAATATTTTTTCAACTTATTGTGTAGACTCAACTGTCAGATGTCAACTGTGAATCTACAGTATAAATCGTCACAAAAGGACATAAATAGACAGTGTACAACAATAAAGAAGTGTTTTTTTTTTCAAATGGTGCTAAACCAAAATGCACTAGTGAATTAATTTCTTAGATATTTTCTTAGTCAATAACACTATTTATGATAAAGGTCTGTCTTACATTTCAAGGGATTACTGTACAATGTTTTTATACAATTTTTGCTATCATTGGATTTTCTTCTGTTGTATTTACTGCTGCTATGGCAACACACAGAAAGATTCAGGAATATTTATGCCAATGATCATATTTCAGTATGACATTTCAATATTAAATTTCTTGTGTTTAATTTGTATTCATTTATTTTCATACGAATGTACTTTATATGCACATTTTTTTCTTCTCATGTTCCTTTTCACTTCTTTTTTGATTCTCACATCACCATTGTTTCTTCATAAGACAGAGAAAAGTATCTTTTAATATATTACCCTACCTTCCCAAGTTGAATATATTCACTTTTTGTACTTAGGAAGTAGTTGAAAGTATCAGACTGGTTAAAATCATGTTCATATATAGCAGATTAGTTGCAGAAATTCATTTGATAAAAAAATAATTTGATTAAAAAAAAACCTTCAGAATATGTGCAATACATGTTTTGTTTTAGCCTCGTTTTGTGTGGCTTTTCTTTCAGTATTTGCCCATAGCATTTTCCTCATGCTATTTTTAGGTGCTGCGAAAAACACCAAAAAGAACCACCAAGAGCTACAGCATGTTATGTTTTTGAGGAGAACCCCAAAATACACCACAAACAATGCCCTCTAAATTAACAAAAATTTAATAGCAGATAAAAGCTTGTGTGTCCTGGGTTTAGTATTCCCATGGACCTTCAGTTAATATCTGGAGCTGGCAATTTTATCACCAAAAAATAAATAAATAATGGAGGTGCAAAAACACCACTCAAAAAGCAAAAGTGCATAAAAATGACAGCAAAAAACTATGTGTGAAAGCATGCTAATAAGTTTGTTCCTGCAATGTGAGCACAGATTTCTTGAAGCTTCATTCAGATAAATGGGACAGTGGCAGATATTTTGGCAAAAAATCTGAATGGAATCATGGAAAATCAAGGAACACAATTTACATAACATATTTTCATATTTGGCCAATAAATGTGTGTAAATTAAAAAACAAACAAACAAGACAATATGTAAGGGTTTTTAAACATAAATTTGTTCTATGTAAACCTCTAATTTGAAGATTACTATTTATGTAAATAAATTGTGGTTTATAAACTTAAACATAAATATATTTGAAATATAAGCTATAAGCAATGGACATGAAGAGGAAGATAAAAAGCTGGAACACCTTGATGCGGCGCTGCGAGTGGGGAGTCGGACTTCAGGTGAGTAAGAAATGTTCTTTATTTTCAGGTCTACGCGTTTCAGGGACAGACAGTCCCCTTCATCAGGACTATTACAGACAGTGTACACAAGCAAAACATTTAAAACATTTAAAACAGTTTTGGCGCGTAAAACGGTTCCTCTCGCTGGGAGGGGGGGAAAAAGGAGGGGGTGGAGGATGTGTGGTTGATCGACATACCACCATTTTCAATGGATTTCAAATAAAAACAGTACGGGATAGAATTCACCCAATGTTCATAATCTCCAATCATTATTCTGTTCTTATCGGTAAAGGATGAAAAGGGAGACGGCAGGGAAATGAAGAATGGAATGTATATGAATAAAATAAAATAAAATAAAATAAAATAAAACAGGATAAAATTAGGGGAATTTTTAGTCCACTATATGTTAAGGGGAATTTTTACTATATAAAAGACCTGTGTTTATATAAATGTTTAATTAATTATTTATTTATTTATTTATTTAGGACCAATATATCTAAATTATTTCTAGAAAACAAGACGTGTTCTTATACATATATACGCATATTTTCATATATATATACCTATCCATGTATTATACATTATATAAATCATATAAATCATAAGCTCCCCTATGTGTATATATATTTACCTGTTTGTGAATTTTCCCTTTGTTTGCTTTATTACTTCTGCGGTTTATGGCACACTGCTCATAAGTTATTTCCCAAAATGTTATTCTTTAATTTGACAAATGAGAATATCTGTTTCTCAGGTTTCATCTTTTATTTTTTATTTTTTGTTTTTTTATTATATTTTGTTTATCATTGTTTTATTGTTTTATTATACGTATGTTGCTATTATCATTGCTTTTCTATCTTTATATTATTAATGTTGTAGTCACCGTTACTGGTTTCTCTATTCAGCATATTTATTCCTATATGATAGTTTCATTCAGCTCATTTAAGCCGAATGGGGTCAGTGTATCCAACTGGAAGATCCAATAGACCTCCCGTTTCTGGAGGCTACTGAATCTATTATATGGATTTTCGGGTATAAAGTCTATTGGAGTGACTACTATTTTGTGTTTTTCTTTATTATGCATTTCTGCACAGTGTCGTGATATGCTGTGTTTTTGGAACCCCTTCTGTATGTTATGCCTATGTTGATTCATCCGACAATGTAGAGCCTGTGTGGTGCGGCCTACATATTGGAGCCCACATTCACATTCTATCAAATAGATGACAAAGCTTGATTGACATGTAAGATGATAATTGATTGCAAAAGTGGAGCCATTTTTCTTAGATGTAAAAGTGGTTTGTTGGTGGGTAATCATGTTGCAGCATAAGCATCTTTTATTGCCACATTTAAAGCTGCCAGTTGGTTTGCCATCTTTTTTATTTTTATTATTATTACTGTTTTTTGCCCCATGTTGTGGCCTACTAGGGGCTATAATGTTTTTGATAGTGGGTGCCCTTCTGTATATCATTCGAGGTGTTTTAGAAAGATACTTTGTCAGGAAGGGGTCTTGGCATAGAATGTACCAATGTTTTTTCAGGACTTTTTGTATGGTTTGGTTAGACGTACTGTACTGTGTAATAAAACTCAGTTGGGCACCTAGTTCTTTCTCAGTTTTTTTCTTTGGATATAGGCACTCCTCTTGTGTGTGTAGCCTGCTCTTTTCGTAAGCGTTTTTTATCACCTTTCTGGGGTAGCCCTTATTTTCGAATCTTTTTTTCAAGACGGCTGCTTGTTGTTTGAAATCACTTTGATTAGTACAATTCCGTCTGATCCGCTTATATTGACTGTACGGTACGTTCTGTAACCATTTTTTATGGTGGAAGCTTGAATAGTCAATATAACTATTGCTATCCACTACTTTAAAGTAAGTTTTCGTGTAAATATTTCTATTATTAATATCGGCTGTAATTTTCAAGTCTAGAAAGGCTATTTCCGTCTTATTATATGTAGGGGTAAAGGATATACCCCAATCTGTCTTGTTCAAATGTTCACAGAAGGAGGAAGCTGATTCCTCATCACCATCCCAGATGATGAACAAATCATCTATATACCTTCTGTAATACACAATGTGCTCATTCTTCAAGGTGGGATTACTAATAAAGGTTCGTTCAAATTCTCCCATAAACAGATTTGCAAAGGCGGGGGCTACTTTCGTGCCCATCGCGGTCCCACGACACTGATGGTAGATCTTGTTATTGTAAATGAAATAGTTATTAAGTAATATAAACTCCAGACTCTCAAGCAGAAAGTTGATTTGTCTTGGATCCAGTGAATTATCATTAGTTAAAATAGTCCGTACACATTTCAGTCCTAACTCATGGCGGATATTTGAGTATAAGGCAGTCACATCCATGGTGAACAATGCATACGTATCATGCCATGTGATGTCTTTAAGCTCACGGATCAGCTGACATGAATCGTGGAGGTAGCTTTCTAGAGACTTTACATAGGGTTGAAAAAATAAATCCAGATAATGTGATAGATTGCTAGTGGCACTGTCGGTATTTGACACAATAGGTCTGCCTGGGGGGGTTTTAATGTTTTTATGAATTTTTGGTAAGTGGTAAAAGTAAGGTGAGGCTGGGGATTTGAGCAGTAAGAAATTCTTTTCTTTTTTATTTATATAATGTCTGTTATAAGCCCTAGTTATCAGTTCGCTAAGTCTCTTATTCAGATCGGGGAATGGGTTCTCAGCGATCAATCTATAATAAGTAATATCATTTAGGATATTACAGGCCTCTTTATCATAATCAGTGGTGTTTTGGAGGACAATACCTCCCCCTTTATCCGCAGGCCGTATCGTAATGGTTTTATTGTTTTTCAAAGTCTTCAGTGCATTCTGTTCATGCCGGCTAAGATTGCCCCTACATCTCAGGGACACTGAATCCTGTGTGGTGCTTTTCAGATCAGACGATACTAGGTCAAAAAACATAGGAATACAATGTCCCTGACTTTGCAGGGGAAAGAAATTTGATTTAGGTCGTACTTCCTGGTGTATAAACTCAGGGGTTTCCTCGTTAGAGGATAATGTTTGTGTGCTACTTTTATTTTTATTTTTCGTAGATTCGAAATGTCTCTTTATAGTGAGGTTTCTCCGGAACTTTTGTAAGTCCAGGAAAATTTCGAAGGGGTTCATTTTATTGAAGGGGCAGAAAGAAAGACCTTTTTCAAGTAGCATTTTTTCATGTATATTAAGTTCATAATTCGAGAGGTTGAATATTTTTACTGTACCTTCAGTATTTAGAGTATTGGATGTTATCTTTTGTTGGTTTAAACTGGTTTCCCCTTTTTGTTTTGATTTCCCCCCTCTTTTTCCTCGTGTTCTGGTCTTCTTTTTCCCGGGGTGGGTTTGAAATATTGGGTAATTGGAATGAGGCTTTTCAAGGGGGGGGGGGGTTGTACTGGTGTCGGCGGCTTCATAATGGCAGGAGGTTTCGAAGCCCGATCTAAAAAAGGTACCAGAGCTGTATTCCCTATACCGGTATTATCTATAGTAACTGTTCTGGGGCTGATGTTCTCCTTACTAGTCACCTCTTGGGAAGGGGTTGGATAAACAGAGAGGTTACTGATGAAAGATGTGTCTAAGAGAAGATCAGTACTTTTATGGAGAGAATTGGTGGGTGTCTTCGATTCACTCGGTGTGAATTGCACAAGTGGGGACATAAAAGGGTGTTCCTTGTTACATTCCTTTATTGGAGTATGGTTTCTAGCCTTATGTTCGAAGTATTTCTTCTTTAATGCTTGGAATTTTTCTAGGAACTCCTCAGTAGCCAAGCTGACAGTGGGTCCCATGTATGTAGGTGGATCCTTAATCGGTGGACCTATCGAGGGAATATGATCTTTATCATTTTTTGGGGCAATGTGCATAGGTGAAGAGTGGATGTGTTCACTATTGGACATTGCGCTCCTGTCAGCTCCATTAGCCCTGGTTCCTTTATCTATTGGTGTGGTAGCTGGTGGTACGCTTGTAGTAATGCCAGTAGGGATTTTGGTGATGGCGTGTGTTACCTGTGTTCTTGCCCTATCCTCTACAGTATTGCCCGTGACGGGGCTTGTTGTGCTTTTGTCCCGACTCATTTTGTCATTATCAGTTCTATGGTTAATGTCACATTTAGAGTTCCTATTGGACTTATGGAACTGTTGGTTTGTGAATGACCTAGGTCCATAGCTATTCTGTCTGGCCTGTTTGTATTTCTGTCCAGACACCGAAGTTGTCATATTTATATTGCCGTGTTCTCTCATAGTTATGGTGTGGTCAGGATGATCTTTCTCACTAACGTTGGTGTGTTTGTTTGTGGTCAATCTATAGGTATCTTTTTCCTTGTCCCTTCGGTCTCTCTCTAATTTTCTAGATTTTTTAGCTATCATTTCCTGTTCATTTTGATAAATTCTGTTTGTTAAATTATGATTAATTGTACAGAAATCGGAATGAGTCGTGAAGTCACGTAATGTTTCTATGTTCCTTTCTATTTCGATAATACTGCGATCTGCAAGTTTTTTTCTTTTGTTCATAATTATTCTAATTAGGCCTGCTGCACATTGATCAAGATAATCATTCCATTCGTAGGTAAAAACATCGTCATCTGGAAACGTAGGAGCAATGGCTATTCTAAGACCTCTCGGGGCTAAATTTTCCTATAAGCAATGGAAGCATTTATTGTGGAAATGTAATATACACTGCTTACAGACTCTAAGAAATGAAAATTAAAAAAATTAAATTGAATTTAAAAATTAAATTTCAGTAAACTTACCACTTCCTGTTTGTTCTACATCAGGGTTTCTCAACCAGTGTCCACTAGCTGTTGCAAAACTGTAACTCCTAGCATGTCCTAATAGCTGTAGGCTGTCCAGGAATGCTGGGAATTGTAGTTTTGCAAAAGCTGGAGGGCCGTAGGTTGGGCATCCCTGTTCTACATCATCACCAAGGGAAAATTTAAAGCAAGAAATTAGGGTGAGATTAAACACAAATAAGCTATTTCAAGCATTGTTTTACCAAAGACAGAAGCCTTACCTATGAGTAAATCCAGTCTGCAGTGCTTGAAAATGTAAATGGAGAAGCCCATAAGATGACAGGTAGCGGTTTCTGAGTTTGTTGGCTGTAGTTCCAGTCAGAGATCTCTGTAGCTAACATGACATCAGGACAGATTTTCTGTGGTGACACCTGAGAATTGAAGAAAAAGTGGCTTTATTTGAGTCCTTTCCAATAGTTCTGACATCCAGCGAAGAAGATGAGGATTGGCTGGAGAGGCAGATGGATTGTCCAATGAACAGGGCGAACAATTTCTGAATTGATATTGGAAGCAGATGGAACCTTTGAAAGACAACCAGGCATAGCCGTGAGAATCACACATTGTGGAAGAATTCTATAGTAGTATCTCAACATCAAGCATGATGTTCTCTTTGCTAAGGTAGCCACAAGGAATAGCACTTTGTATGAGAAACGTTTTATGCCATTATTTTTCCAAATGCTCAAAGGGGTACACTGACAGATGCTAATGATAGATCCCAGAATTGAACAGGATTATGAAAAGATGGACTTAGTTTGGTAAGTGCCTTTAAAAACCTAGAAAAAAAATGTTTCCTTCCTTTCCTGCTGTAACTTGTACCCTAACAGTGTAAGGTTTTTGATGTTTTTGAAAACCTTCTTGCAGAAATTTAAGTACTGAGATATCATATTCTAAGGGCCAATGAACCCCTGAACATATCACGGGTATACAGAAAAAAGAGAAACAGACCAGAGAGGGAAAAAAAATATTAAACAAGTAATACACAACACTACAGGCAAAACCTGAACAACAGGCATAGTAAATAGTGTCAGATGGAGCACCACTGGACCAAGTGACCAGTTTGGCTTGGGGCCAAACTTAAAGGGCATTGTCTAGACTCTAAGTGAACCTTTGTTCTTCACAGTACCCCAGATGGTGGGGATAGACTTTCCCGAGGGTTTATCAGACTGCTACCTCCTGAGATGGTCCTGGTATACTTGGCCAAAACCTGCAAGGTAACAGACATTAGTGAATAAACCCAAAACAACTAGAAACATTGTACACTGTTCAGACACCAAAACATGCTGAAACACAGACAAAGACAGATGCCTGGAGCTCATGCGGAACAGATGGATGGTGGTCATAGACAGAGCTGCTCAGACATGGGACAGGCATATACCTAGATCCCATGCAGAATGGATGAATGGCGGTCACAGACAGGGCTGCTCAGATATGAGATGGCCAGATGCTCACACCCCATGCAGAACGGATGCAAAGTGTTCACAGACAGAGCTACTAAGACCTGAGACAGGCAGACAAAACATACACACTGGAACCCATGCGGAATGAGGAGCATGGTGCTCCCAGTCAGACAAGGCCATGGTGACATCAATGAAATACCAGGCAAGCACACAGATAAGGGTAGAATGACAAACACCCAGGTCAGGAGCATAAACCCTGCACACAGCATTCCTGGAGACAGACTGTCAGGCTCACAGGACTAAATAGCTGGGTAGTGAGTGCACCTTACCACCTGGTAATCAAACACACAGACCAGGGAAACATTAACCCTATGTGAACATAGCATATAAGTCACAGGAGACAGTTCACTGGTAGCCAGACTAGTCAACTGCAGCCAGTACGCAAGCACAGTCAGCCAGCCTACACAGCAATACAGTGCCACAGTGAACTGCACTGTGATACTAACACAGGGAGTACACAGTTCACACACTAGAAGGCTGCAGCCAGCATACACAGGAGACAACCTGCAGCCAGTATGCAAGGGTGCATGCATCCAGCCTACATGACAACACAGTGACACAGAAAACTGCATTGTGATATAGAGGTGGGGAGTACACACATTCACAGGCCACAGTTCACACATTAGAAGACCATAGACAGCATGCAGCACCCAAGCAACCAGCATACACGGGAGACAGCCCTCAGCCAGTACACGAGAGCACATGCATCCAGCCTGTACTGCAGCAAGTGTCACAGTGAACCGCATTGTGACACTGAAAAAATCTAATCCAGAGTTCTACTACTATTGAATTTCTGGAATACACCTTTATTGGAAGGTGTTTTCTTGAAGCCATAAGAGTATCCTTCAGATAAAATTTTTGTTTTCAGTCTGTCCCTTTCACTCTCCAGGCTAGTCTGAGTGGGTCCTAATGAAATATTTTGGATCAGGGGATCTACTTGAATGAGCAGTTGTCAATTCTTGTTCAATAACACCGATGCAATCAATAACTGTGGGCAAAAATGGAAGTATCACAATAGCCTGAGCCCAGGCTTCCTTGAATTTCCTCAGGACCTGCAGAAATAGTGGAAAGTAGGGAAAGACATACACAAACATGTAATTCTAGCGAATTGAGAGTTTATCTATCACCATTGGTTGATTTCTCCAGTGTCTGGCAATTCCTTCACTTCTGGGGTACCCATGCAACAAATGACTAATGATAGAGCTGATTATAGGTCCCAGAATGGAACAGGATTATGAAAAGATGGACTGAGTTTGATAAGAGTCTTTAAAAACCTAGAAAAAAAAAGAAAACCTTCCTTCCTATTGAGTATTAACCGCTGTAAATTGTACCACAGGGTCCAAAACAGTGGCTGAGCCAATCAACTTTGGAGTTCAGTGAGCCTCTGATGTGGACTACTGATATTCAGTCCCACCACCAAGTCATAATTTGCCTGCATTCTTCCTTGCTTGTTTACATAATAGACTGAGGCTAGATTGTCTGACTGGGATCACTTCTTCTGTACCCACTACATGGGAACCCCAACCAGTGTTCCTTCTAAGCCTGGGCTGCTGCTGAGCGGGGTCGGCTCAGAGCTGGGCACAACGCCATCAAAGGTGGGCGATAGGAAAACCTAAGATAATTGTCACATCAAAGACATACATTATAACCTCTGTGCTATCCCATACAATATAGTATAATCCCTGCACCATGCTGTATAGTATACAGTATAATCCCTGCACCATGCTGTATAGTATACAGTATAATCCCTGCACCATGCTGTATAATATACAGTATAATCCCTGCACCATGCCGTATAATATACAGTATAATCCCTGCACCATGCTGTATAATATACAGTATAATCCGTACACCATGCCGTATAGTATACAGTATAATCCCTGCACCATGCCGTATAATATATAGTATAATCCCTGCACCATGCCGTATAATATACAGTATAATCCCTGCACCATGCCGTATAATATACAGTATAATCCCTGCACCATGCCGTATAATATACAGTAAAATCCCTGCACCATGCTGTATAGTATACAGTATAATCCCTGCACCATGCTGTATAGTATACAGTATAATCCCTGCACCATGCTGTATAATATACAGTATAATCCCTGCACCATGCCGTATAATATACAGTATAATCCCTGCACCATGCTGTATAATATACAGTATAATCCGTACACCATGCTGTATAGTATACAGTATAATCCCTGCACCATGCCGTATAATATATAGTATAATCCCTGCACCATGCTGTATAATATACAGTATAATCCCTACACCATGCTGTATAATATACAGTATAATCCCTACACTATGCTGTATAGTATACAGTATAATCCGTACACCATGCTGTATAGTATACAGTATAATCCATACACCATGCTGTATAGTATACAGTATAATCCATACACCATGCTGTATAATATACAGTATAATCCGTACACCATGCTGTATAATATACAGTATAATCCGTACACCATGCTGTATACTATACAGTATAATCCGTACCCCATGCTGTATAATATACAGTATAATCCGTACACCATGCTGTATAATATACAGTATAATCCGTACACCATGCTGTATAATATACAGTATAGCCCATACACCATGCTGTATAATATACAGTATAGCCCATACACCATGCTGTATAATATACAGTATAGTCCATACACTATGCTATATAATATACAGTATAGCCCATACACTATGCTATATAATATACAGTATAGCCCATACACCATGCTATATAATATACAGTATAGCCCATACACCATGCTATATAATATACAGTATAGCCCATACACTATGCTATATAATATACAGTATAGTCCATACACTATGCTATATAATATACAGTATAGCCCATACACTATGCTATATAATATACAGTATAGTCCATACACTATGCTATATAATATACAGTATAATCCATACACCATGTCGTACAATATACTACATAACCCCACATTGTAGATGTTATACTGTATATTATACAGCATGGTGTATGGATAATGTATACTGTACAGCATGGTGTATGAAGGTTACACCATGTTGTACAATATACAGTATAACTCCTACACAGTGTATAGGTATACTGTATATTGTGGGACAGTTATGCTATATGTGTAAAACAAACATATATGAAAACTTACATTTACTTAGTTGCTTGGGCCTTGGGAATCTCGGACGCCACTTTGGAGGGGGCTGGGGCCCTGGGGGTCTTGGTCTTCTTCTGTTCCCCTCTTTTGCTGCGCTGCACGTGTCCTCTTCTAGCAGCAGCAGCGTGGCATGAAGGAGGAGGCGGGTCATCTTGAAGTGCCGCACAGGAACGTCCTGACACTGGTAAACGTCAGGACGTTTAAGGGCACTGTGGGCAATATGGTGGGTACCTGTTCTGAGCTCTAGGCCTGCCCACCACAGCAATGTGCACAGTGAAAATTGTGTGCATTGCCAGGATGCAGTTCCCCAGAGCCTGAGTACAGAACAGGCACATAACATAATATGAAGTCCGGGCTGCGGCGGTGAGCGGGCCTGTAATGGCCCTGAGCGGAGGCACAAAGTAAGCTGCGCGGCCGCGCAGCTTACAGGGAACACTAACCCCAACCCAAACCAGACGCATCCATAATGAGTAGAGATGAGCGAATCATTGAAAAAATTATTCGCCGAACATTCGCCGAACTTTTCCTAAAATTCGTGTATTCGACGAATAGATTCGTTGTATTTGCGTACAAAATATACGTTATTATGTGCTATTAGCAAACATTCGCTCACTAATAACGATCGTTCATTTACAAAATGTACGCAACTTCTTAGAAGACGTACGCATGAGCGTACAAATAGCTTACAAATCTCAGCGTACTATTGTCTAAGCGATTACGTAATATGCAGGCACGTACGAGGAGAGGCCGCCGCGTGCACTCCTCAGAGGCAGAGCGAATATTCGAGACACATATATGGTAAATAGTGCAAATACATTATTATAAGTATAATATAAACGTTTTAAATATCACCTACCTAGTATGCTCACGGACATGTTTAAGTCTCTTTTCTTCTGACGCTTGTCATAGCAGAGCAGAGTCCCAAACTCAGTCGCAATTTGTAATCCACATAGGCAAAATTGTAATCCAAATGGATAAAAAAATAGCAGCAAAGGTTCCCTTTAAAAAAAACCTCTTTCGAGGGGCTCCCCAAATAACCTGAAAAGGGGGAAAAAAAAGGGATGATGCGCATGTATGCGCAACTTGGATAAAAAATCTTTTTTTTGATGGGGGGAGTCCTAACAATCCATGGCCATCTGGGTGAGGACAAACGCGGGGCAACAAAACTAAAAACAAGGGCCAACTAGTGCCCACCCTTCAGGATAAGTCCATGTTGTGGCTCCCATAAAAACTGCAGGAATTACTTAAAGGCCAGCAGGTCCTCCTCACTGCCGCTGGAGCTAAAGGACATGAGAGGGCACTCCTGCCTCATCATGAAAGCGGCCATGGCTGCGGCAGCAGACCCCCGCCAACCTCTCAAGGATGGTCTTCTTGGTGACTGTGCTGTCACACTGGCAAAGGCAGTGGTAACTTTGGCCCTGCCCATCACTCTGTAGTGGCCAGATCCTCCTGCCGGCATACCAGGTGACAGAATCTCCAGCTGTAACGGTAATGGTAACGGTCTGTGCGGCCTGCAACTGCCATGGGCATGGCAGTTGGTAGTGGTACTGTACCACAGTTGGATGGTACACGAAAGTGTTCGTGGCCATCTGTCCCACATGAAGGATCGGTGGTATCGGTGGCGGTGGCAGCAAATCAGGAATCAGGGGTTCCGGCTGATCCTGACCTTGGGATTTCTGTTCAAATCTCAAGGTCTCAAGGTCACAAGCCTCTTCTGCGGCCTGGGCCTCCTCACTCCAGTCTTCCGGGGGCGCTGCAGGAGTAGGTGGTCGCTTTAAGATTTTCACCCCAGTAGCAAAGGGGCCTTGGAGGCTCTTCATGGGGGTATACTCCACGTAATCCCCTGCGTGGAGATTGTGGCGTATGGGCGGAAGATACAGCCGCTTAACCGAACGGCGGTTAACATATAATTCCTCCGCCGTCTCCTCATCGGCGATGAAACCGACTCCCCGCTCCACGTTGAACCAAATAACGGTTCCCCTTCGGTGCTCCAGCTTAGGGTCACCGGACCGTGGGTGCTCCAAAACTTGCGCCACCCACTCCTCCACCAGCTTTTTATATTCCCAGAGGGTCTGGGCATTCCGGGTGACAGCCTCAGGGACCATCAAATTCTGGCGTAAGGAGTAGTCCTTGCGCGGCGGAGTGGGAACTCCTGCCGCCTCCCCCTTGTGAGCCAGTGGAGTCACCACCTCAGCAGGCACCTCATCCGACTTCCTGTTGAGTTGTGAGAGATAGATCTCCGGTTCCTTCTCCTCATAGGGGTCGTCTGCCCACAACATGCTTCCCCAGTCAGGACCTCGCTGTCTCGCCGCCATCTTACTCTGCTGACTTGCCACGTCTTCCTCGCACGCAGGAGAAGTGGGCGGAACTACCAGGGAGGAGTCTGCATCGCTGAATAGAATTCGTACGCAACAGCGTGTAGAGTAACTACCAGGGAGGAGTCTACGCAACAGTGTATAGAGTAACTAAATTATATGTAGAATAGCGTATAATTTAGCGGACAAACTACGTAGCGATGCGTACAAAAGCAAAGTGAATCACCTAATATTCGGATTCGCTTTGCAGCTGAAAAATACCAAGATTCGATACGAATCAACGAATCGCTTCGCTCATCTCTAATAATGAGCAGATTCTTTAGTGATTTATAGGCCTGCTAAAAGAGGACCTTCTGCTAACCAGAATTTGAGAAATCTTTCAATGTTGGTGGAAGGACAGTCTTGATGGAAAGACAGTTATGATGTTGTCCAAGGACTGTGGATCTTCACCTAGACAATGGCCTCTATTGATGAAGTGAGAAGACCAACAACTCTGATAGCTTGTTGGTAAAGACTGGAAACATTAAAAGTGACAGGACTTCTTGGTGAACTCTAAATATCCTGTCACTGGACAGAGTTATGAACATTCTCTGATTATCTATAGTAAAACCTAGTTACTTCAACCTGCAGACTAGAACAAGCTTGGTTTTCTCAAAATAGACCAGAAGGCATGTAGTTTGGTTATTGATTGGGCCTTCTCCATTTTGAATTTGTTTATGATGAACTGTTTGTTGAGGTGAAAAAGTTATATGATAAGGCACTACTCCCCCAGGTTTGGGAACGGAAAAGACTTGAGACTATACCTCTTAGAACAAGCCATTTTTCTTAGAGCCATGTTGAAAAAATTTGTCACTCAACCTTCTGTTCAACTGTCTTTGTAAGCTTAGATGCCCTATTCCAGTGGAACACATAATAGTCTGCATTGTCATAATTTGATGTTTCTGACAGACAATTCATATGCAGAATCCAATGAGTCAGAGGAGGAGCTAAGAACTCTTACATTTTTGACTTCTGCTCCATCCCATTAGCAGCAGCAGCAGCAGCAGCAACCACTTGCTCCATAGTGTGAGACACAAAATGTCCTTATTTCCTGAAGGTCCAGTAGAAGGCTCTCTAGGAACATTATCTCTAGCACTCCCATAGAAATAAAGGGAGTGGTGGCAAGCTTTTCCAAGCACCTACTCCATCCATTTCAGGAGATCTGCACACAGTACACAGCCCATTCTCATGCTTGGTGGGTGTCCTATCAGTAGGATCGCCACCAATCTGATAGTTGTACACTATACACAGTATAGAGGACAACTTTCTATAACCAGCATACCCCTTCAGCCCTTTGTGTAGTGCATGGGGATGCCCCAGAAGCTGGTATGTATTCCCACCACTTCCATTACTACCGCAATCAGGAACACTGGAGCAACAGGCAGACATCATAGACATTCTTGCTTCACAGATCCTGGTTCTCACTCCCGTGGTCATTCTTGAGGGTCAAGTACTGGCAACTGCTAGGCATTGGAGACCATCTGTCCCAGGATTCTTCTTCATTCACATAAGTTACATTTCATTGTCTGGAGGGACAATGTTGCTTCTACAATTTTCAGCGCCATCCTGTTCCTCTTGCGCTCTGGAGACCTGCCGGGGTGCATGTAAGTATGTGTATTTGTATTGGTATATCTATATGTGTGTAGGTGACGGATCCATCATGAACTCCAATGAAAGTCAATGGAGGACGGATCCGTTCACCATTGTGTCACACCAAACACATCCGTCCCCATTGACTTTCATTGGGGGTCATGACGGATCCGTCTTGGTGCGGATGCCTGGACCGGAGAGCAAACCGCAGCATGTTGCGGTTTGCTCTCCGGTCTGAAGACGGAAGGGAATGCTTTCAGAAGCATTCAGTTGTCTTCAGTTCAGTTTTGCCCCCATTAACAATGAATGGGGACAAAACTGAAGCGTTTTATTCCGGTATTGTGGCCCCTTTGACGGAGCTCAATACCAGAATTCCATAAAGCTAGTGTGAAAGTAGCCTTAACACTTCCAAAAGAGAGATACCATCAGAAAATCATTGCCTTGTTTCCTCAGTATCAAATCGGCCAATAAGATCCAGAAGGCAAGTATGCCACTAGCTTGGTCTATCAAGGAAACTGTTAAATTCTACAATCATCATCTTCTGCCACCTCTTCAAGTCTCACTATCTGTTCTACTGTCTCTTCACACTGTTGCCACATGGTCAATAGCTTCACCTATAATGAAACATTACAGGCTAGACATTATCACTGCTAAAGCCTCTAAATTTGGCAGTGGTTATAACTGCATCTTCTATCCCTCCCCACTTAAAGGGAGTCTCACCAACTTTTCACATTCTACACTGCTTATATAGCCTTCTTACATAAAAGGTACCTTTGCTGTTCTAGTCCAATTTTCTAAAGCTGTAAAAACAAGGTTTTAATTGTATGCAAATGAAGACTCGCAAGTACCCAGAGGCGGCATTCTAGCTCTAAGTGCCCAGGGTCATCAGCATTTTGCGCTCCTAACTCCTCCCCAGCCTTGTCTGGCCAGTCCTGTAGTCATCTTAAGTCATCCTCTCCAGCTCCCACAGTTCACCTCTGGGCCCAGGTGTGTGCATTGCGATAACCACTGAGGGCGTTGGCTTTGTGCGCATGCGCACTGCTGTTACAGCAGTATGCCTCATGAACAGTATGACTGGTATGTTTTGTAGTGTTTTCATTCCTGAGTGCTCCAGGAGCGATACCAACACTACTAACCCATTATTTGTACTCCTATAGCTGGAGTAAATGTTTAAAAAGACGACACTGACGCAAACTTTTATGAATTTACCAGACAAAGAAAATATGTATTCGTCTGAACAATGCAGATAAACAAAAGTTTATACAAAAATAGTTTTTACAGTTAATTACAATCTACTTAACAGTAGAGAAGGGGGAAAAAAAGCAGACAATAACACATCTGACGAAGTCTGTTTTATTACTTCAAATGTTAAATGGTAAAAAATATCCAGCACAGCTGTCGTATTTAAAAAAGGAGAGTTTACTACAATAAGTACTACGATTCTAGTGTAATAAACAGATGAACCTGATGTCGTTGAATGACATAATATCCCATCAGTGTACAGTACATCTTATGAAGACCCGTAAAGCAAAGAACTACTTCTGAAAACTTATTGAATACAGAATATACAATTCAAAGCTTAAGCTTCTTTCTTCTTCCTCGGCCATCTGGAGCACCATCCATTTTTCGTTTCTGAGCCTGCAACGAGAAGTTACATTGAACATCATTATTCATGGCTTCCAGTGAACGGCACGCAAGTCTGTCCTCATGGGCAGCAAGTTAAGAATTACCAGGTGGCCTTAAGCCCAAAACTTGAATATACGAGAAGTCATGGATTCAGCCACAAGGTCCTGCTTAAAGAACTATAAGCAATGCAGTGGAAGAGCATGCTGGCTTTTTCTTAAAGGAGACTGGTCAGCAGTTCCTTGAGCAGCATGAAATACTGCCAAACACCACAATTAAAATGTTGCCTGCTCTAATGACAGATCTGTATTATACAACATGGCCACTTGCAGCTTTTACCATCATGGTGAGCAAAATGAAAACAGATTTACACAGCTTCTAAAGAACCATCTAAAGTACCTTGCAGCTATAACGGAAAGTAAGATTAAAACTTCCAGAAAAACTGTACTCCGACTCTTTTACAGCCACAATATAAAGGGAGTACAGAATTTAGAATTGAAAAATTATATTCTTGATTTAAACACAAACTTACTGAAGAAGTCTTTGGACCACGTTTCTTTTTCTCGGCTTTTTCCTTCTCCTCCAATTCAAGGTTTTCCCTTTCAATTAAAGTGATCAGAGTATTGCATCTTCTTTGTAGTTCCTATATAGTAAAAGGAAACAAGTTTACGTACTTCAGACAACTTTTCCTTCAAAGTGTTCGGACCTTTGACACAAGGAACTCTAGTGGTAAACTGGTTATGTTGTCATATTTAATCTTTCATCTGGGAGAGAAGCTCAAAAAAGGTGTTCACGACAAAAGGTAAAAGCAGTTTAACAAATTCAATTGTGTTTTAGCATACAGGGTCACTAAAGTATACATTGGCAGATTTCCAGAAAGTGCTCACCATTGCAGTCCTTGATTTCAGGAACCAGTCAAATCTGAACTGAGGACAGTTCCTAATGCACTGCCTGAGTTCATCATACACATTTTCTTTATCAAAACCAAGTTTGTGCAGCATGCAGATAAGAAAGCGATCTTCTTCCTCTGTGTAATTTTTGCCCTTGTTGGTGCCATACGATATCCTCAGCTGATGAAAGGGCGCCTTGTATCGACCAATCTAAATAAAATTAAAAACAACGTTCATACACCATTCAGGCCACAAGATCCAGGTAGTAAGAAAACGCCTGATTACCTTTGTGTCCAATGCTTTCTTTATGCTTATTCTCCTCTGTATCCTTGCTTCTCCCCTTTCTATTTGGGCCATGATCTTCTCTATGTCTTGGAGCTCATTACATCTTTCCCAAAACACAGCTGGAAGACAAGCAAAGAAAACCCTGATCATGTAATTGCCTTTATAAAACTTCAGTCTGAAACCCTATCTACTGATCTCTTCATAATTCCCACAGGTTCATCTTTCCATACCTCTGCAAGGTATTCAACAAGGCTGTTGAAATGCTAGTGTAAGAGCATTACAAATAATTACAAATACAGTAAAAATTCTCCACATTTTTCACTATTATAACTACCAGCAATGGTCATCAGAATGTTGTATAAGCATTGGAAGAATACCTTTACATCTTGTGTGTGTCAATCTCCAGGAACAGAACATTTATTCCTTTGGAAAACAGCTCCCAGCTGGGCAGACTGTTCTTTGCAAAGTGCCCAGAAAGGCCAGCCTTCCCCACTTTACTCTCATCCCCTAACCTACCAAAGGCTCCCTTCTCCCCTGCCATTCTTCCGATACAGATCAATGGCGCCTGCGCATTACAATCCCTTCTGTGGGCGAGTGCCTTAGGGGGCTGTTGTGCGCATGCACCGGGGCTTAGGCTTGTGGAGAACAGCTTACTCCCAGGTGGCTGGAAAATGCATAAGATTTGGATCTGCATCAAGAGTGATGTCAGGGGAGACGGGAGGGAGCCTTTGGAAGGCTAGGTGAAGAGCTGAAAGCAGGAAAGGCTGGCCATACTGGGCATTTTGAAAAGGAAAGGGAACTTGGGAATAACATTGAACACACAAAAGAAATATGTATAGAATGCGTATAAAACTTTGATGGCCATTGTTAATAGTTAGTGAAAAACATGCCTTCCCTTCATCGTTTGCCTACACGCCATCAACAACGCAGCAGCGACCAGGTGTAATTACAAGACATCCCATTCACTTCTATGGTAATGGATCCTCCCTATACACTGGAATAGGAACGAGCCATTACCACAGTAGTCAGTGGGATGGCTTGTAATTACACCTGCTCACCACTGCAATGTCGGCAGTGAGCAGGTAAACAATGATGGGAAGACAGCACTCACTCAGAGCGCGGCCTTCTCTTCAAGTAGCTGATCGACGGGGGTGCTGGGTGTCAGACTCCCGCCGATCTGGTAACCCATCCTGGAAAACCCCTTTCAGCAGCAGCTTAATAAAAGCGGTGGAGGGAAAAAAGAAATTTACCTGAATACTCCATAACATCATCAGGGGTCTTGCCTTCTACTTCACGGGCAATGTTTTCAATGTCATCTCTTCCCCATTTTTCATTAGCTTTAATAAACTGATTGAAGTCTCTCTTGTTCCAATTGGTGAAGCCCTTTAGCAGAAGAATCAGTTTACACAGATGCCGTATTCCATGGGTCACATTAATATACAAGGCACGTTTGCCACCCACATCCCATTCAATAAATGACCCAGTCCAAAAGACAGGATTAGAAGACTTTCCTTCAGGAAGTATCTCCCATGAGCCAGTGGTGATGGAACAGAAAGCAGAGCCACCATCACCACAAAGCATGGTTTTCAGAACTACTTTCACTGAAACCTCTCACCGTGGTGCCTATAATAGCTACTATACCACTCTTGGCTATCATTGCATTTTACAGTGGCTACAAAATTCTCTATATTCTTATACTATTTAAGCGACGTTATGGGGATCACATCTAGCTATTAATACATCCTATCGGGGAAGAAACCTCCTTACTCTTACACTATTTATGGGACTGTTTGGTGATTATTTATATGATAACTAAAAATCTTGTTGGTGATTGGCGCCTATCCACAGTCTATTTTTCTGTTGAGCGTTCCTTACGCCATCTCCACCTATCAGTGCCTAGAATAGCCACAGGTTTTACATGCAGCGCTCAGGGCACACAAGTGTCCGACTCTTCCTCACACACCTGGGTTAGCAGCTTCTCCTTTTCTTCTAGCTCTTCATCATTAAGTGGTTCCGCTTCATCAATTTTTAACTGTTCCTCCTTTTGCACCTGGGCTGCATTAGGTAATTCTGGATTGCGAGGTACCTGGGGAAGGAGAAAATAGGATAATAATGCAACAGCATTTTATTTTGACAAAAACTTGATAGATAAAACTTTAAGGAGGTACCTTATATCCAATGGTTTTTCTATAATACAGAATTTCTTTTTCCAGCAACTCAAACAATCGTGGAGGGAAGAACTGGAAGTCCTGAACACTGGGCTGCTTTGGGGGACGTGGTGCCTAAAATTAAACACAAAACACATAAAACAGTCTTGCAGGATGTCTGGCACACATGGTGGCACTTCACATAGTAGAGTCACAAAAAAACTAAGCAGATACTTACTTTGGGTATTTTGGGCTCACTGACACGAAGTGCTTCCCTGAAATAGGCATCCACAGCATAGTTTGCTTTTCTTTCACGCTTTGGTGGCTCAATCCACTCAGTAAAAGCCATCTAGGAAATACAAAAAAAAATAAATAAATAAATGTTTATGCTACATTCATTGACACCCCCTCCCTCCACACATACAGATTCAGGAAAGTACACAAGATGTATTAATCCTCACAGACAACCAGCCACATGGTTCAAATTACTGTTAAAGATAGTTATGTCTCAATTAGTACCTTTTGCTTTTCTCTGTAATCTTCACCTTCAAAGTTATACACACTGGACTCCGTATCCATAGTGAAGTTTCTCAGTGAACTTTCACCCATGTTTGAAAGTTTCTCTTTGAGCTCGGCAGTCTAGGTAGGGAAAATACAAATCAAACAGGTGTTGAAAAACAAAATTTCAGTAAAATGATTTAAGAATAAAACACTTGAACGTTGAAGACATGAGCATACCTTTCTTTCTCCCCTTTCTAAGATGGCATCTATATCTTCATCAGTGATTTCACTATCCTTTGAGGCAAACACGTGCGTGGCTCCATGTCGAATCATCTGCAGCATTTCATCCTTCCCTAGCTTATTCAAGTTCTGGTCCACCAGCCTACCTGTTTTAAATAAATATATTGGATTAATTAGACACAGCTTTTAAAAAAAAAAAAAAAAAAAAAAAAAAAAAAAGCGCAGATGACCATATCCAATTACATATCAGCAGGGACGATTGGAACAATTTCTCCTGAACTCTTGGTGTATGAGGCTTATCATATATGTATGGTCCCACAGAGAGGAAGCCAGGCAGTCAAAATCTGTGGAAACATACAAACCTGACTGCTTGTGGCCACTAGCAATGAATAATCCGTTAATTATAGGTCCTCAGGACTGACTGCGGATCGCTCCAGTCAGGTGTTGCTGGTAGACTTGGTGACCCGATTACGTTCACTAGTCACATGGCCTATGTTCAGCTCAGCCCAAATAAAGGAGCCTACACTGCAATACCAAACCAAGCCTCTAGACCAGGGGTGCACAACCTTTTTTGGTCTGGGGGCCGCATTGTCACATTGCTCTATTTCAAGGGGCCGCAAATAAAAAAAAAAAATCGGCCTATTACACAAGCCAGTGCAAAGTGACTGGTGAGGAATGCTCACTATCACAGTCATTCCGCCTACATTTAGTTTTATTGATTATTGGTAGCCCATCCTTGATTGCACAGGGAGATGTGCTGCAGAAAATCGTACATCTTTCATCCTAATAAAATCTAAAAATTAGCCACCAAACGACCAATTCCTTGTTTATCGACTGATCGGCTACATGATTATACCGGCCAGATATAAGACATGAGCCTTCATATGAACACTTGTTTCCAATAATTGTCCCGAACATCGTGCTGCAGCATAGCCCCGAAACCAAAGAGTTATACTTACCTGCTCCCCACCGCTCCGGTCCTTTGCAATTGCCCCTGCTGTTTCCACCCATCAGTGCATGGACACGGTTATACACCACTCCAGCCAATGACTGGCTTACGCTGTGATATGGCCACAAGCAGCATGTCACTTCTGAAGCCAGTCATTGACTGGAGTCGTGCAAGTGACCATGGCCATGCACTGCCAGGTGTAAACAGTGCAGAGACCAGAAGATGGGGGCAGCGCAGAGGAACAGAGCGCTGTGGAGCATGTAATTATGAATCTTCTATTTTGGGTCTATGCTGCAGGAACTTGTTAAAAATCATTTTTACCAGAAAAGTGGCGACATTTTCTTCCTGCCTCCTATTCATAAATCAGTGCTTTCCTGTCCCCAGTTATAGGCGCCCTGCAGTTACCAGTAAGCACTTTACCTTGCTAGTGGGGAGAGCGCTTATTCATTAACGCTTGAATGACCCGGCCTGAAAAGGCCTTAGTGACCAGACATTTTTTTGTGATTTAGTGCGCGGGGTGGTTCAAACAGTTATAAATATCTTATTTGTTGGACAGCCAAAATATTTCTTGCAACAAATTTTTACGTGACACATAGGGCCTTATAATTTATTTTTTAGTAGTTTTATTTGGGGAAATCTGTACAAAACTTCATTAAAAAGTTACTATAGCTGGGTTGTTTTGTTATATAATATGTATAGGCCGGTGATGGTAACGGTTTTGGTTAGTGTGGTATGTTCTCTTTTATGTATTTTCTTCTTTTTTTTTTTCATTTTTTCTTTTTTTAACTTATTTTTTAAATATTTTTGTTACATAATATGTCCTCCAAGAGGTCATAAAAAGACCTTGGAGGACACCGTCACTTTTTAAAATTTTGCACTTTCCTTTTTATTTTTTACTGCTATTTGTATTTTATTATTTTATTGCATTTTTTAAATAATTGGTTTATTACTTATTTTTTAAATATATTTTTTCCACATAATATGTCCCACAAGAGCTCATAAAAAGACTGTTGGAGGACAATGAACACTTTTCCTTTTTATTTTTTATTTTATTTGTATTTTATTATTTATTTTATTTTTTAATGTCCTTTTTATTTTATTTGTATTTTATTTATTTATTTTTAGAATTTTATTTTTTTTTTAAATATATTTTTTCCACATATTTCCCCCAAGTGGTCATAAAAAGACTGTTGCGGGACAGTGCAGGACTTTTTCCTTTTTATATTTTATTTTATATTTTTTGTTACATTTTATTTTTCTTTTCTTTGCATTTTATTATATTTTTTATTTAGTTTTCAATTTTTTTAAATAATTTTTAACTTTTTTAAAATGTATTTTTACCACATAGTTTGTCCCCAAGAGGTCACTGAAAGACCTTTGGGAGACAATAGGAGACTTTTTTTTTTTTTTACTATTTCCACTGTAACTGGAGCATCCAATGGAGCCCCAGTTACAGGGAAACCTGCCTCCTGCTTGCTGCCTGCTGGGGTGAGGTGAGGGGCTTTGTACCCGGGCAGAGCTGACCAGCGTCTACTGACTCTGCAGCTCTGCGCTCCTCTGCTGCAGAGACACCGAGCGATCACGTGATCGCCGGGTTCACACTGCAGAGCGCTCATAGAGTAGAAAGCAGAAGCGCTGATAAAGCGCTTCTGCCCTCTCCTCGGCTTACCAGCGCTCACCAACAGCCAGAGACCCTTTCTTCTCCTGCTACAGTGCAGGAGCTGTAATCTTCTATCCCTGTGTGGCACTCCGGGCAGAAACACATCTGATCCTGCGATCAGCTGTGTTTCTGCCAAGCAGGACGGGGGCCGCAAACCACAGCTCCAGGGGCCGCATGCGGCCCGCGGGTTGTGCACCCCTGCTCTAGACAGTGTACAGCTCTATGCTTTGTACACTGAGGAGGCCACAGCATCTTCAAACAGCTGATCAGTAGCAGTGCCAGAGTCACACCTCAACAGATAGCTCATCAGTATTCTAACGAAAAACCTCTTAAATGATGCGTTTCTCTCCATATTAAAAATGTGACCAGTCTGAAAGTGGTAATTTACCTTTCTTTGGTGTGACACTGAGTAAACTTGCTGTAAACAGCATACAAACAACATGTAGCAGAGGTGAGTAGGTTCACTAGCACATTGTCTAGGTCAGGGATCAGCAATCTCTGACACTCCAGGTGTTCTGAAACTACAACTCCCAGAATCCTCCTTTCACTTTTATAGGATATGTAAGAACAGCCGAGCACGTTTCCATGCTGGGAGCTGTAGTTTCACAGCAGCTGGAGTGATCAGATCAGTGAAGCATTTTTTGTTCACACAGAAGCCATACCTTGTTGAATAACTATGGAATCCAGGCGTAGTTTCATCTCCGCTCTCTCCACAATACGCTCTTCTACTGTGTTGTCCGTAATGAATCTAAACACTCGCACAGTTTTCGTCTGTCCAATTCTATGTGCTCTGTCCTAAAAGGGTTACAAAGCCATATGTAAAATCTCATTTTAATGTAAGAGGGAATACAGTCAAATGATAAGTTATGGATTCCAACTAAAAAGGAGATTGGTCTTTATAGATCATGTTTAAGAGGAACATAAAATTAAACACACTTTCACCAACATTAAAGGCTATGGACGCCTTTTAACAGCTTTTCCTGTACAGCCATCATTTTAGCGCATTTCCAGAGTAGCAGGATTTTCTTTATACTAAATCCCATCACAGAACTGCTCTGAGCTGGATATATCTCTCTGAACGACTGACAGCTCAAACCCTCAGCTCAATTCCAGTTGATAAGAATCAACCCATGACTGTGTATGAGCTGTCAGAAGTTCAGAGATAAGGCCTATATATCAAGTACAGAGCAGTTCTGTGATGGGATTCAGTATAAAGAAGTCTTTATAGAAAGTGTGTCATCAGAAAAAATGATCTATTGTTTAAATCACATTTGTATGTTTGTTTTTTGGTGATTTTTTTTTTTAATTATATGATATGGTGAAATTAAAATAAAAAAGTAACTAATCCTGCTATTTTGATACGTGCCACTAGGTCTAAAATATGTTAAGGCTTCCTGTCTTGAGATCAGCTACATTGACTCATGCTTTTGAATAAGCTGTATTCACAAGTTCCCTCCTGTCTCAGTGTTAAGGGATGTGAGCATATACATTGCAGACAGTCAATTAGAGGATGGAAAAAAAAGTGGTAGTAAAAAGAGACCCCTTCTGTTAATAGTATAATGATCAGCTATTCAATAGCAGCACAACTTTTTTTGTTCAGTTTGGCATAATATTTGCTGTCATCAAGTCGAGCAGCGTACCGATCTGTGGGGGGGGGGGGGGGGGGGGTCTGACTAATGAGTACCCCAAAGATCAGGTTGGTGTTGCAAATCACCAAATCACAGCTGAGTACAATGCTCTGTTATCCTAGGCCTCCCATAGAGACGATTTAAGCATCAATATGCACCTGCCCCTCCATTCAAACAAGGGGACACAGGACACCCATATTGCTATCAATGGGGGTCTCAGTGGTCAGACCACTAATGCATTCCATAGCAAGGATAGGGGATATATTTATAATTTGGCACAACCCTTTAAATAGCTGATCTGCCTTCATATTGTAGCATATAACACTTATTTAATCACTACCACTGAACTGGACCCATACAGAACACTCAAGCACGATAAAATAAATAAAATATATAAATATATATATATATATATATATATATATATATATATATATATATATATATATATATATATATATATATATATATATATATATATATATATATATATATATATATATACACACACACACACATACATATACACACACAATAACATTTGGTAAACCTACCATGGCCTGAAGATCTACTTGGGGGTTCCAGTCAGAATCATATATGATGACAACATCAGCTGTAGCGAGGTTAATACCAAGTCCACCAGCACGTGTGCTCAACATAAATAGGAATTTTGAGCTTCCCGGAGCATTAAAACCCAAGATGGATTCCTGCAAGATAAATGAATTAGACCAAAATTCTCTAACACAATTATAACAAACTAAAACAAACGGAAATACTAACTTGTCTATCATCGTGCGGCGTTTGTCCATCCAGACGGCAATATTCATAATTTCGCCACATGCAATAATCTTCCAAGATATCCAAGACTCTTGTCATCTGGCTGAATACCAGCACACGAGAACCTATTTGGAAAGAAGAAAAAAAAACAAAAAAAAAAACAAAACACAGAACTTGTAAAATGTATCGTAATGCATACGGGTTTAAAAAAAAAAAAAAAAAGCAATCCAAAAACCTGAACTTTCATTACATATGGCGAGTGAATAATAAAAACGGCAGTTTTTTTACTGATCGGTGGAGGTCCAACACAGCTGTTTAAGAAGGCACAGGAGCTCACAGTAGTGCAACAGCCTTCCCTCAGCTTACTAAGCACATGCTTGGTACCACAGCTCAGCCCTATTCACATCAATGGGGCTGAGCTGTGCCTAGGTCATGTGACTAATGGACATCATATGGTCTAGGCAAAACTAAGAAGGCGGCATCACTACTGTTAGGTATGTGATGAGATTCCCCTTAATTTTAGTAAAACATCTTGTAGACAGTTCGTGCACACAAATCACGGAAGCAAAAATAACAGAAAATCTAGTCCATATAAAGGGTGGTGTTCTCAAAGAGGTAAGGAGGTCTTGTAGAGAGGTCTCTGCATGTTGGGAGTAACAAGTATTGCCCATCAGTAAACCCTACTATACAATTAAAGAGCTCTGTCACAAGGATCAACCATACAGCCTATAAGGATTGATAGAGCTGAGTAAATCAATACCTTTCTTTTGATGGTCGGTGCCAGGTTTCAGGAGAAATGAGCCCTTTTATGTTGATGCAAATGAACTGCAGATTCACCAGGAGATGGGCTTATGCAGTTTGAGCACCACTCCAGCTACACCCCTGGTGCTCAATACAGACACCTCGTTTTAGTGTGCAAGTGCCGTTGATGTCACTGAGCCCTGAAGTGCAGGCGCCTCCTGCTTTATTCGCAGTCGCTTCCACTGGCAGGTTCAGTGACTTCAACGGCACATGTGCACCAATCATTGCTGCTCAGCAAGCGCCATTGCTACTGATTAAGTGCGCCGTTGTGATAGATCAGCGCTAGACGTGAAGTCTAACGCTGTCAATCGAAGGGGGGGGGGGGGGGCATGTTTTTAATGATGGAGGAGTCTGTACTGAGCAGCAGGGGTGACGCTAGAGTGGTGCTCAAACTGCATAAACCCACCTCCTAGTGCTTCAATTGCTAATTTGCATAAAAATAAGTGCCAATTTCTTCTGAATGCCAGCACCTACACTAGAAAGGTATCGATTTACTCAGCTTCATCAACCATACCAAGCTATAGGCCTGGTTTTATACGGTTGATCCTGGCGACAGAGCCTATTCGTGTTAATAGAAGTTTGGTTACCTTGCTCTTTTAGCTTGGGGAGTAACTTGTGCAGCACAACCATTTTACCGCTATTAGTAACTAAATGCAAATCTGTGGTGTATGGAGGACCAGGCTCCGCACCATCAAAAAGGTATGGATGGTTGCAACACTTTCTCAACTGCATCAGGATATTCAAAAGCCTCATTTTATCAGTCTTCCCTGAGGAGTTCAAAATGTCAATGTCTTTCATTAAAATCTTTGTATACCTATAAAAGACAAACAAAAATTAAGTCAATATTTTCAGAGTTAGTTAACAGAGAAAAATATTTATGGAGAAATCAGTGTCCACAGTTTACAATCTAAATTAAGTGGGAGGAATGACAGTAAGTACAATGTGGCAATTTCTCAGCGACCAGCACCTTGTGTTGGCAATGGAAATATAAAATAGCACTCGAAACGCACCAGCATTTATACATTTTTTTTCTGCAAAATGATAATACATGGGTGGTTGTAGGCGATGACAAAAATGGAGTGCAGATCTGTGACTACGTCAGGTTGTTTATGGCTATGGACTATAGCTGTGTGGCACAATCCTCCACAAAGAAATTTGTTTTCAAAGCACAATTAATTCCCCCCTAGGCATCAGTGATGAAGTAAGAACTGAAGGGAGAACTGAAGCAGTGGCTTTGTCACTAGAGATGAGTGAACGTGCTCGTAATGTGCTCGCATGGGCGCAGGCATCCGGATCCGTCCTCCTCACCCGACTGATCCGGATGCCTGCGCCCATGTGAGCGCTACAGTGCTCGTTACGAGCACGTTCGCTCATCTCCATTTGTCACTATTGCTGGCTGGGGTGTAATGTTTTATACAAGTCAGATAACCCCTTTAACGTTGGGAATGCTAGCAGCACGTTTAATGGTCTGCTGACAAATTCCACACAATGGGTGGAGTGCGGTGGGGGCCGGGAGAGTCATGCTGACAGGAGTAAGAAAATTAAATAGGGTGTGAATCATATTTTCAAACTTATTTAACCCCCTAACTGTTTTGCCAGAGTGGAGCTCCAGCAGTGGGAAAAGTAGCTAACTGGAGAAGGGAGGGCTGATTTAGATGCTGCTACCTCCTGAATGGTAGCAGCTAGAAACATGCAACTGATCTGGTTTGAAAGCAGACATTCCAAGCTTTCAGACAATACCTAAATGACAGCAATATGTTCAGGACAGAGAAATATATCACTTATAGCAATCAGGAAGCTGCGAATGCAGCTGAAAATGAAATGAAAAACATGTTTCACTCGCGATTATTCCCGACTTGATTTCTAACGGTGATTGGTCTTGTATTAAAGCCTGGAAAGTCAGACAAGACCGGTAGCATGTTTCTAGCTGCTACCACTGAGGAGATATCACCATCTAAAGCAGCCCCCCCCCCCCTCCAGTTAGCTACTGCTCGAGCTGGACTCGGGCAGAACAGTTAGGTGGTTAATAAGCAATTTGGACGCAAGTATCCACAGAAATACAGCAGCGACACTTGCACTAATAAAGAGCCGGCTGTTTTATCGGCAAGTGTTAAAAGGGGTTATCTAGGAAAGAATTACCCATCCTCAGGATAGTTCATCATTATCACAGTTCCGGCACAGATCCGAGTTCCACAACCCCCATCGATCAGTTGTTTCAGGGAGCTGCGGCTCTCAATGGCAGCTTACCAAGCAAAGCATCAGGCATTGTATAGTAGCTGTTCTTTGTAATGTAGCTCAGCTCCATTGGCTTAAATGGGGCTGAGCTACAACTAGGCCATGTGACTGACGTATGGTGATGTCACATGGCCTAGGAGTCGGACCCATGCTGATCTGATGTTGATGACCTGACTGAACGTTGCATGTCACTCCTACATATCCCGTGTAGTTGTGCCAACGGTGTGTTTTTTGCCTTTTATATTTGAAGTACCTGGAACGGACCTAAATCACTTACCATTCTCTCTGCATCTTACTTAGACCAACATAGATTTTGACTTCCTTCTTTGGGGGGAGACTCTTTTCCACATCAGCTTTTATACGTCGCAGGAGGAACGGCCTCAACACCTAAAAATAATTAGTTCCATATATAAGATTGCCCTATATTAGCTTCATCATTTTATAATCAAGTGTACTGATCAATACTTACCAAATGAAGACGCTCCACCAGTTTTTGATCCCCAAGACAGTTGTTGGTATCAAACCAGGAGTCAAAATCCTATAAACCAAATGTTAAAACAAATAAGACTTGACTCCAGCGTAGAACATGTTAATACCAGTCACTTGTATTACACCACTTACCTCTGAAGAGTTAAACACATCTGGCAGCAGAAAATTCAGAAGTGCCCAAAGTTCATGCAAGTTATTCTGAAGAGGGGTCCCCGTTAAGAGGAGACGATTTGTCGTCTTAAATTCTCTCACGATTTCCGACAGCTGAAATAAGACGTAAAGAAATCATAAATATGAAACAAAATACGCCACCACATTTACCCAGCTCCGAGAGTGGCATAAACCCATGAAAGATCCCGAGCAGTACAAAGGTGACTTGGGCTGAGTTCACATCAGCAGTCAACAGAGCAGAACGGAAAGGACGGCTTCGGCACATAACTGAGCCGAACGCAGCCTACGGGCCCCATAGACTATAATGGGGTTTGTTAGGTTTCCAGTCAGGTGATCGATTTGGAGCGGAGACAAAAGTCCTGTATGCACGGCTTTTGTCTCAGCTTCAAAAATCTTCCTCTGCTCAGAAACCTAACAGACCACATTATAGTCTATGGGGCCCATAGGATCCATTCGGTGCCGAATATGTCCTTTCTCCTGCTCCTATTACGGAGAGGCAGAACACAAAAGGCTAATTGCTGATGTGAACTCAGCTTTACTTGAACTGACCTAGTCGTATCACTTTAAACTGTACTGAGCAACTCAAGTTGAGCTCTGCAATTCACTTAATACTCTACAAGGTGTCACCGCTGGAGCTGCTCAGTATAGATTTTAGCTGTGTCAATTCAAGAAAGCGACCCAGTGCATCTCACCAGTTTATGCTACCCTTATGTTATACATATTCTGAAAACATTTTGACAAACCTTAGATTTTTCATTCTTGATTCTGTGTGCTTCATCAATAACCAAGTATCGCCAGTTAAACTTCTTGAACACAGACTTCTCCTTAATGAGCATTTCATATGATGTCACACAAACATCCCATTCTCCGGGCAAAAGAACATCACGAATAAAGCTCGCCTTAGAGGGGGGGGGGGGGGGGGGAAAAAAAAAAAAAAAAAAAAAGCTTTAAAGAACTCCCGCAAAAATTTTTTATTCTCTGACCTGTTAGAAAGGTGCATGATATAATCTGTAGTGATTGTCATTTTCTTATCAGTGACTGTTTGTGAGTAAAAACCTCTCTCCCTGACCTCCAACTGACCCAGGACAGAAAGCCAGTAACTGCTTTATTATTCCTATGGGAGCCTCACTTTCAGTCTCATAGGAATACATAGAGAATTAGACTTCCTGTCCACACATAAGTCTATGTGTGAGTTGGTGGGTCTAATTGCTGGTCACATGACACAGATAAACTTCAGTATGCTATAAGTCAAAAATTCAGACACTGGTAAGAAAATGACATTCACTACAGATTACATCATGTACATTTCTAGCAGGACATGGAATAAAATTTTTGTCGGGAGTTCTTCTTTAACACTTCACTCATTAAAGGGGTTATCCCATCTGAGACAAATGGGGGCATATCGCTAGGAACGATGCTTGTCACCTCTAATCGAGAGCGAAGCGGGGAGCTCTGCTCGCTGGCTCGGCTATTTCTCGGCTCCATAGAAATGAATGGGAGCGGTGGCCGCACAGTGCGCCCTCCTTCACTTTTGGGGCTCCGTTCTCGATATAGGTGTGGTGCCTCCAGGCACAGAGCTCCCCGCTTCGATCTCGATTTAGGTGCGGGTCCCAGCACCTATAAGACAATGGGGGCATATCCTAGCGATATGCCCCCATTGTCTCAGATGGGATAACCCCTTTAAATAGCTTTTTAGCATTCATTGTGACAAAAATTAGACTCACTCTTTGATCCTTGTCACCAATAAGGCAGACTGCACGGAGGGAGGGCACCCATCTTTTGAATTCAGCCATCCAATTGTGCAAAGTAGACTTAGGAACTAACACCATATGTGGTCCAGGAATGCTCCTGTAGTGTTTCATATACCCAAGAAGACTAATTGTCTGCAGAGTCTTACCGAGACCCTAAGAAAGCACAAAAAAACATATAATTTTATCATTAACAAAGCACCAAATTTTGCAAAGTCATTAGTAAAACCCATTAGCGTGAGCTTCCAATAGGTTATACTAACTCCGCTCCCTGGCACCCGATTCACTTCTGATACCTGCACGGCCGCCGCTGCATCTCCCCGTTGCGTGGATCAAAACATCCAGCGATGGGGGGAGGCTGACAAGCCAATAGGGGGGCGTGACTGGGACAAGAGGTGTAAGGATCAGAAGAGATGCAGGTGCCAGGTAACCTATATGAGGTGCCCAGACATTAGAGGGGTCATTATAGGGTTTGGATAACCCCTTTAAGATGCGGCTACAGTATAGCTGAGGCAGAACGAAGCAGAGAAGAAAGCCATGTATATCAGCTGTACAGTCAGCCTCTTAAATGCCGCAGTAGCTACTTACTGTGGCATTTAAGGAGGGTTAAACTACAGGGATTGGAGATAGCTCTCTTACTAATAGCTGCAACTACACGATCTCGTGGGGACAATGAACAGTGCCCACACAATAATCATCGATATATCCTGATGTGCTGGTGAAAACTAGCCCCCAATCATTACACAACCATAATGCGTCAATGGGCTCAAAGAAAAAAAAAAAAAAAAAAAAAAAAAAAAAAAAAAAAAAAAAGCAAAATGTGACATACCATTTCATCAGCCAGTATACCATTAATGCCATTCTCGTACAAGGATACCAGCCAGTTCAAGCCTCGGACCTGATAATCTCTTAACGTACCACCTTTCACATCTGTGGAAACAACAAAAAAAGACCCTTGTGATATTGTACATTATAACGTATAATACTAAAGGCTGGTCTTTTCATAGAAGCATGGAAGAATGACAGCTGAGACTCTGCATGGTCCACCTAGTCTGCCCTTATATTTTCTCCTCTTACCATTGAGAGGTTTCTCCCCTGCATGTTTAAATTCACTTACTGTAGGAAGGTTTTCCAGGTTTGTTCCAAGGATCTAATGCTCTTCATGAAATAATTAACCTGCTGATAATATATAACTACTCCACTTTTCCACTAGTTTTGATGCCAAAAGTTGCAGATATCCATTTAACTTTTCCAACATGTCTTGAATACCAAAGTAAGCTCTAGACAATGTCAGTACCACATCCCATCATGCTCTGCATTAAGTAGAAGGCCAGGGCTACACTGACCCTTTGTAGTTCCATTGGTTGGTTTTAACCATGGATCTACAGTCATGGCCAAAAGTTTTAAGAATGATATAAATATTAATTTTTACAAAGTCTACTGCTTCAGTTTTTATAATGGCAATTTGCATATACTCCAGAATGTTATAAAGAGTGATCAGCTTAACAGCAATTACTTGCAAAGTCAATATTTGCCTAGAAAATGAACTTTATCCCCCAAAACACATTTCAACATCATTGCAGCCCTGCCGTAAAAGGACCAGCTAACATCGTTTCAGTGATTGCTCCATTAACACAGGTGTGGGTGTTGATGAGGACAGGGCTATAGATCAATCTGTCATGATTAAGTAAGAATGACACCACTGGACACTTTAAAAGGAGGCTGGTGCTTGGCATCATTGTTTCTCTTCTGTTAACCATGGTTATCTCTAAAGAAACACGTGCAGTCATCATTGCACTGCACAAAAATGGCCTAACAGGGAAGAGTATCGCAGCTAGAAAGATTGCACCTCAGTCAACAATCTATCGCATCATCAAGAACTTCAAGGAGAGAGGTTCTATTGTTGCCAAAAAGGCTCCAGGGCGCCCAAGAAAGACCAGAAAGCACCAGGACCGTCTCTTAAAAGTGTTTCAGCTGCGGGATCGGGCTACCAGCAGTGCAGAGCTTGCTCAGGAATGGCAGCAGGCAGGTGTGAGTGCATCTGCACGCACTGTGAGGCGGAGACTCTTGGAGCAAGGCCTGGTCTCAAGGAGGGCAGCAAAGAAGCCACTTCTCTCCAGAAAAAACATCAGGGACAGACTGATATTCTGCAAAAGGTACAGGGAGTGGACTGCTGAGGACTGGGGTAAAGTCATTTTCTCTGATGAATCCCCTTTTCGATTGTTTGGGACATCTGGAAAACAGCTTATTCGGAGAAGACGAGGTGAGCGCTACCACCAGTCTTGTCTCATGCCAACTGTAAAGCATCCTGAAACCATTCATGTGTGGGGTTGCTTCTCAGCCAAGGGAATCGGCTCTCTCACATTCTTGCCTAAAAACACAGCCATGAATAAAGAATGGTACCAGAATGTCCTCCGAGAGCAGCTTCTCCCAACCGTCCAAGAGCAGTTTGGCGATCAACAATGCCTTTTCCAGCATGATGGAGCACCTTGCCATAAAGCAAAGGTGATAACTAAATGGCTCAGGGAACAAAACAGAGATTTTGGGTCCATGGCCTGGAAACTCCCCAGATCTTAATCCCATTGAGAACTTGTGGTCAATCATCAAGAGACGGGTGGACAAACAAAAACCTACAAATTCTGACAAAATGCAAGCATTGATTGTGCAAGAATGGACTGCTATCAGTCAGGATTTGGTCCAGAAGTTGATTGAGAGCATGCCAGGGAGAATTGCAGAGGTCCTGAAGAAGAAGGGTCAACACTGCAAATATTGACTTGCTGCATTAAAGGGAACCTGTCATCACCTTTATGCTACCCATACTAACAGCAGAATAAAGTAGAGACAGGTGAGTTGATTTCAGCGGTCTGCCATTTATAAGTTAAAAGTAAGTGGTTGCCGAGAACCAACATCACAAACATTGCAGATTAGGCCTGGAAAAGAGTCAAATCTTCATGAGAAGAGTCATGGTTATTCATGAATTCCTGCTCTCCCCGCCCACCTGATGATGACTGACAGGCTTCTACCTAGTTTTCTCCCTTTCTCTCTAGGAGAGAACTGCCAGTCATCAGCAAATGGGTGGGGAGAGCAGGAGATTAGGAATAACCATGACTCTTCTCAGGTAGATATGACTCTTTTCAAGGCCCGGGATGCAATGTTTGTGATGCTGGTTCTCAGCAACCACTCACTTTTAGCTCAAGAGAGACACATCACTGAAATCAGCATTTCTGTCACTATTTTATGCTGCCCTCGGTACAGTCAGCTTAAAGTTGATGACAGGTTCCCTTTAACTCATTCTAACTGTCAATATAAGCTTTTGTTACTCATAATATGATTGCAATTATATTTCTGTATGTGATAAAAACATCTGACAAACACACATAAAAACCAGAGGGCAGCAGATCATGTGAAAATATATTTGTGTCATTCTCAAAACTTTTGGCCATGACTGTACATCTGCTGTCCAAAGAAATGCAGAGACTTGCATGCAATCTAAAAAAATTCATAGAAGGGCATTAAAACGAATACAAATAAAGTTCTGTCGTCGGAGTTCAAATGTCAGCACCTGCTTCAGGGTTTCTTTTTAAACCTTCTGATTCAGCAGTCTAGGATTATAGGCTGGACCTGGGCCTTTGTACAACTATGTCTCAATGACAAGCCAGAAGATCAATTTTGGATGTATTTGAGACTAGGCACTACAGATACACTGTCCAACAAACCTTCACACCTAACAGCTCTTTCCATCCGTGTACTTACATGATGGTGACTCTTCAAATCTGGTGCAAACATTAGTAGTCTTGGCGTTTTCAGTTAAAAGTTCTTCATCTTCTTCCTGCTCTGTTCTCCGATGGCGGTTACTGAAATTAGAAATAAATTGGGAACCACAACTCTTTTTACACTATTAAGCAATTAGAGTTAGATGGTGGGAAACCAGTTATATTCACAGATTTCGGAATAAAATGGAATTCCAGTTAAATGAAGTTACCCTCTATCCACAGGAGCAAGTTAGTGCACCAGGGGCGAACACAAACCTGTGTAACATGGTCCTCCTGCTCTGCCGGCACCGCAAGAGATGGCCTGGCAGAGGAAGCAGGTGGAGCAAGACTGCACAGAGTGACTTCGGCCCGCCCTCAGTGCACTTAACGACATCTGCACACGGATTAAAGGTATTTGTCTCCAGAATGAAGTGAAAGGTATAATATTCAGCTGAGCTAGCCGTACAACGCGGTGCCTGGTTCATCAATAAATTTCTTGGTGACAGACTCCTTTTAACATTACAGGGTCACAAAGACTATAGATGTTCACACAGCGTAGTCTTTTCAGGATAGATTTATGGTGCTTGTAATATAGGAAAAGATACATCGCCTTGCGAAAGTATTCGCCCCCCTGGAACTTTTCAACCTTTTGCCACATTTCAGGCTTCAAACAAAAAGATATAACATTTTAAATTTTTGGTGAAGAATCAACAACAAGTGGGTCACAATTGTGAAGTGGAACGAAATTTATTGGATCATTTAAACTTTTTTTATTATTACAAACTGAAAAGTGGGGCGTGCAAAATTATTCGTCCCCCTTGCATTAATACTTTGTTGCGCCACCTTTTGCTGCGATTACAGCTGCAAGTCTCTTGGGGTATGTCTCTATCAGTTTTGCACATCTAGAGACTGCAATTCCTGCCCATTCTTCCTTGCAAAACAGCTCAAGCTCTTTGAGGTTGGATGGAGAGCGTTTGTGAACAGCAGTTTTCAGCTCTTTCCACATATTCTCAATTGGAATTAGGTCTGGACTTTGACTTGGCCATTCTAAGACCTGGATACGTTTATTTTTGAACCATTCTATTGTAGATTTTGCTTTATGTTTGGGATCATTGTCTTGTTGGAAGATAAATCTCCGTCCTAGTCTCAGGTCTTTTGCAGACTCCAACAGGTTTTCATCCAGAATGGTCCTGTATTTGGCTCCATCCATCTTCCCATCAATTTTAACCATCTTCCCTGTCCCTGCTGATGAAAAGCAGGCCCAAACCATGATGCTGCCACCACCATGTTTGACAGTGGGGATGGTGTGTTCAGGGTGATGAGCTGTGTTGCTTTTATGCCAAACATATCGTATTGCATTGTTTGCAAAAAGTTGGATTTTGGTTTCATCTGACCAGAGCACATTCTTCCACATGTTTGGTGTGTCTCCCAGGTGGCTTGTGGCAAACTGTAAACAAGACTTTTTATGGATATCTTTGAGAAATGGCTTTCTTCTTGCCACTCTTCCATAAAGGCCAGATTTGTGAAGTGTTGGACTGATTGTTGTCCTATGGACAGACTCTCCCACCTCAGCTGTAGATCTCTGCAGTTCATCCAGAGTGATCATGGGCCTCTTGGCTGCATCTCTGATCAGTCTTCTCCTTGTTTGAGATGAAAGTTTAGAGGGACGGCCGGGTCTTGGTAGATTTGCAGTGGTCTGATACTCCTTCCATTTCAATATGATCGCTTGCACAGTGCTCCTTGGGATGTTTAAAGCTTGGGAAATCTTTTGGTATCCAAATCCGGCTTTAAACTTCTCCACAACAGTATCACGGACCTGCCTGGTGTGTTCCTTGGTCTTCATGAGGCAGAACCCTGAGACTATCACAGAGCAGGTGCATTTATACGGAGACTTGATTACACACAGGTAGATTCTATTTATCTTCATCAGTCATTTAGGACAACATTGGATCATTCAGAGATCCTCAATGAACTTCTGGAGTGAGTTTTCTGAACTGAAAGTAAATGGGACAAATAATTTTGCACGCCCAACTTTTCAGTTTTATTATTACAAAAAAAGTTTAAATGATCCAATAAATTTCGTTCCACTTCACAATTGTGACCCACTTGTTGTTGATTCTTCATCAAAAATTTAAAATGTTATATATTTTTGTTTGAAGCCTGAAACGTGGCAAAAGGTTGAAAAGTTCCAGGGGGCCGAATACTTTCGCAAGGCACTGTATAGTTGACAGAACAGTCCTTTGGAGATCACAAGGCACAAAGTGACATATACAGAAGTATAAACATATACCACGTACTCTCCTGCAGATATCAGATTCTGCTTCTCGTCTTTCTTCAACCTAGGACGACCAGGCTTCATTTTTAATGGAGATGTGGGCGTCTTCTGTGCTGCTGGTTGAATGAAGTGAGCAAACAACTCTGTTTGCTTCAGAAGGTACTCAAATCTATTGGTGCGGTCTTCTTTCTGTTTAAGACGAGACAAAAATCAGGACCCAAGAAGTATTGTTCACAAATGGAAAGACTTGCAAGTTCAACGGGTAAAATACAAAAGTCTTGTAAGTAAGTGAGATACACAAACCAGTGTATTCTCTCCTCGGCTCTAACGCACTCCACTTCCTGCTGACTGCCCGACACAGCAGGAAACACCGCTCAGCAAAGCACTGGCGAAGCGGGTCATCACAGCAAGAGAAGCTGGGTTATTTGTACAGCAATAAAATCCTGCTGGATAGGTCAATCTTTAAAGGGTCACCAAGTTTTCAAAAAAAAACTTTTGGTATGTCAAAGACATGTCAAACATTTCGATTGGTGGTGTCTGAGTGCTGAGATGCCCAATGATTTGTACATGTATATCGCCCTGACGCTGCTGGGCATGGATTCGAGACAGGTCCATAGACTTCTATTGAGCCCATCTCCTGCAGCACTGAGAGCGCATACTATGCGAAGGCTATCTCTCATCGTTCCTGCGATCAGTTGGGGTCTCAGCACTCAGACCCCACTGATCAAAGCTTTTTGATAGGTTTGTTTGACTTTTTTTGGCAACCCTTTAATAACAGAAAAGGGGACCTTGTCACCCCCAAATAAATGCAGTCTGAAAGCAGGAGGAACTGAGCAGATTGATAGATATTTTTGTGGTCCAAGATTTAGTAAGGCTTGTAATTCATATATTTATATCACTGCTTTTTTCACTTCTTGTGAACAGCCATCAGCACAGGGAGGAGGTGTTATCAGTGACTGACGGCCATTTCTGTATACACACCGTGAACTCCACCCTCCTGTACCAATAGCTGTTCACAGAAAAAAAGTTATAAATGTATAAATTACAGGTTTTACTTCGTATAAATGTGCTCAGCTCCTCCTGCGCTACAACATGGTGCTGTCAGACTGCATTGCAGTTTTTTGGCGATAGGTCCTCCTTAGTGTGTCCTTCCATGTTCAACAGTGCCCGTTGAATTTCAATATGCCCAGCCCTCCTTTCGGCCGTGGAGAGTCAGGACACCATGAAATACACCAGCTTTGTAACATGTACAGCCCCCCAACAGTCTGTAAAACACCTCAAAGTAGCTTTCATACAAGGTAATAAAAAGTGTTACCCTTTTCTCTTCATAACCAGGATCCATTTCACTGCTCTCTTTTGTTTTATTAGGGGACTCGTTCTCATCTTTTCCAGGGTCCTGTTCCAGCAGAAAGAGTGACAATGTGTGAAATTAAGGCAAAGTCCAAATCACTGCACAGGCTGAAGGCAAATCAGACGGATACGTAACTAAACAAAGGGTTAACCCGAGCAGGTATAAAGAGGTTTAAGGAAACGTGCGGCACAAGTTTCACTGCAAGCAATGGCAGTGACCACTGTGGAGCACACACGTGCCGGACGAGCTCCAGCTAATGACACGACCCCTCACTTGCTACGTTTACATAGCTGTGGCCATCTCCACCCAGGTTCCATTCAGTTTCTCTTGTTCCGAAGCCCCCCGTCTTGCCATTCGTTTCATCCCTCTATAGGTTATTGAGATTGGGTACAGTCAGGGGGGCGATGCCCAGAATGGGTTCTCAACAGGGAACACGGAGCGCTCTGACACAGTCAGCAGGGAGATGGTCCTAAAGCAACGGTCTGATTGTTTGTGGTCATCTCAAGGCACACGAGACCAGTATCTCACCACAGCTTTCATTGTGAATATGATCCCATCACAGTTTAGGGCCATTCTACAGCAGATTGGGAGAGAGCTTCATGCAGTCACCCATCACTGCTGAAAGGTCACAGTAACGGGATCTCAAGATCGAAACATAACCCCTAACACTAGAGAGTAGTCAGATAACCACACATAGTTGTGAAACATGCTGGATTTCTGAACCATCACTATACTCAGGATAGGTCATCAACGTTAGATTGTGGGGGTCCGACACCTCCGCAGTTTCAGACCACCACAGCGCCAGAGCTAAGTTGATGGAGTGGAAGGAGAAGGCGCCGTCATACTGAAGCTCAGTTCACTTAAATGGGAGCGAAGCTGCTGGACCCCGGCACCACCACTACACAGAGGTGTCTGCCTCCTGAAATAGTGGGGGTGTCAGACCACCAATCTGATACAGATGACAGGACATCAATATCTGTAGCCCAGAGAAGTCCTTTGTAGCCCTAGTCCAAGGCAAACACCTTCTTCAGGCTAAACCCAGTCTAAATCTGTGACGCTCCAGATCTGACCCACATCATTCACCAAACGCAGACTTGACTAGTCAACTAATAAGACCCCCATAGTCACAGACGGCTCATAAAACCCCAGTTCTTGCCAGTGGCTGCTAACCCTGCTTCTCCCAGCAGAGTGATCTACAGTTGTATCTGGTGGCTGCAGCCACGTAGACCTGACACACTGAACATGAGCTGGAACATGGCAGAAGCCGTACCCTGCTGATGTCATTAGATCATAGCAAGATGGCTTCCAACTTTCTTTTACCCATGGAAATAACGAAGCCACACGTGCCCAGGACTTACTCCTCTTGGATGTGGCTCCATGTTGCTTAGAAGCTTAAAGGGAGTCAGTCACCATGATTGTGGACTGCTATCTGCAGTATTTTCAGTGCTGTACCGAAAATACTGTCCGCATTTAATTATACTACCGCCACTCCGCTCTTCCGTTGTCAGTACTTAAAGCGGCTGGACAAGAATGGGTGGGAAAGGTTTGGCAACAACCCACCCTACCCTAAAAAAAAAAGCTAAGTTACTTACCGGCTATGTAAACATCCGGTTTGATGCCGCCACAGCCCTTACGTCATGACAAATGGTCACATGATGAGGGAATTCCAGTCTCTGACGCGGAAAGTGATTGGGCGCAGGCGGCGTCAAAACAGACCTTTACCAAGAGAGAGCCCAGTGCAGGCTGGGAAGAAAAGGGGATCCGACTTATTCAGACCACCGTATCCGTTTCACGGTCCACAAAACAGATACCAGCCTGCCCTAGGATAGAAATGGCTATTCTTAATAGGACGTTATCTCTCTTTTCCAGGGGCCGCAGAACGGATGTGGACACAAATATACGGTTGTCTGAATGAGCCCTAAAGCTGAGCTAAAAGACATCTAAGGGAACGTGCACACAAACAAGTTTTTCTTCTGTGCCCCTTCCCTTTTTTGCAGCCTGTATGCAGAACCATTCACTGCAATTGGGGCGGCCAAAAACAAAAAAACGAAATTACTCTGTGTGTATTCCGTGTCCATATGGGAATTCCACAAAAAAATAAAAATAAAATATGCATTACAGACAAGGATAGGACTGTTCTATTAGGGGCCGACTGTACAGTCACGCAAAATGCAGGATACACACAGCCGGTGTGTGCTTGAGCCCTAAGGACCAATCCCAAATGTCTGTCCCGCAGTCTCCGAAAAACAATGCAACATAGACATCGTCCGTGTTTTTGGCAGATGTGTTTCGCGGACTGCAGCATACATACGGTCATGTACATTGGGTAGGTAACGCAGAGGATGTTTTTCTGTGCAGCTATAACTGGTGACATCGGGGGCAGTACAGATGGGGACACCTTCGGGGAGATATCCAAACTGGCTTAGTTGCCGGTAGCAAAGAAGCATTCCACTCACTGACAGGCAGCAGAGGTCTTTATGACATTACAGCAGTTACATAAAGAAAAATAAGGAACATAAGCTCTCCTTACATAAAGGAGAACCTCCTCTGGAGGCCAGCACACGATGGCTGTCATCTCAGGGACACAGGACGGCTGCCATAACAAAGGCACAGGCCTGCTGGTGAGGACTGAGCACATTGTTCTCCGGCCTCCAGCGCTGTACACGGTTCAAGGGGACCACACATACAAGGTCCTTACATAGCAGCCACTGCTTTCTGTTATCAGCCATCTGAGGGGCACTATACAACTACCCCAGCCCGGGGGGAGGTTATTACATAAGGGATGGCGCTGGATGCGGTCTACACGGAGACTCGTGGCCCTTTAAGGCGCAAACCGGCTAAACGGATAGTGAGCTCGGATATTGAGCGGCGGGGAGTGATGGGGAAGGGATCGCCGCTCACCTCCACTGCTTCCTCCTTCACCGCGGCGTCATCTTTGTTCCCACCAGCATCCCTTGCCTCTTCCACCGTCATCTTCTCTTCTTCCTTCATTTCGCTGGCCGGGTCTTTCCGCTGCTCGGTACTTTCCTCGGACATGTCTCCTCACACGGCCACAACCGACAATAGAGAGGTAGAGAGGAGCCGGCTCAGGAGGGGGCGGCGCGGTGCTGCACGAGGCTGGCGGGAGTCACTCTAGAGCTGAAAGCGCGCGCTCACCCTGCAGCCACTGCCGGCTTTTTTTTTTTCCCTTTCCCTTCAATCAAGTCTTCAAGAGTGGGCGGGGCTTTGCACAAAATCTCGCGATATCTGCTTTATCACGTAGAGATCTCCCTGTGTAGTTCCCGAATGCGCGCGCGTGACTCGGTTCACAACCTCCTATGGCCTTACGTTACTGAATAACATGGAGGCTGTGTATCGCGCCTGGTCATCCTGTTATCAGCCTACAATACCCATGATGCTGTTTGCAAAACCGGGCTCATAGACCGCGACTTTCACTTGCACGGCATGCTGGGATTTGTAGTTCCCCTACAGCTGAGCCCTCAGCTCGTACACTGAAGTGAAGCAATACCAGTACAGTTATGACAAGGCGGGAGGTGGATGAATGAGGGGAGGAGACCAGGAAGCCGCGCGACGCTGGGCGCTAATTCTCGCGAGATTACGCAGATGCCGCTCTCGCCAGTTGCTGGGTTTGTCAGCTCAATCCATTGTTTGAAGTTTGGCGCCTTGTTTTGTCGTTGTTCTCACAGTGAGCCCAGGTCTTCCATGACAGTGATACGTAATGGATGCGTTAATCCATGGGATTTAGTGAGGTTTTTCGCGTTTCATTTAACGCCCCTTGGTTAGACTAAAGGGTTAATTTGTGAATGTAGCTGTTCATTGCAATTAGAAAACATGGTGCCGTAGTGTGATAGCTTTTCACACAGTCTTATCATACCTCCCAACTTTTGAAAATTGCAAAGAGGGACATTATGTGCGGCGTGCATCACAGCAGTTTTTTTTCATACTAAGCCACGCCTCTAACTCCGCCCAAAGCATAATTACTAGAGCCCCTGAGGCAATATTTTTCTTGCGCTTCATTGTCCATATAAACATTAGCACATAAATCATCAGATTATAGATATTTTAACCCTTTCATGACCGGACCTATAAAAGGCCTGAATGTCCAGGCAACTTTTTGTGATTTGGGCACATGGTGGTTTAGTGACCCAATTTTTTTTTTTTGTTTAACCCCTTCCCGACTTCCCGGGAAGTGACTTCCCGACCAGCGCCGTAGTGCTACGGCGCGCTGATCGGGCGGATGCAGGAGCTGCGGGGGTCCGGCTGTGCCCAGTAGCCGGACCCCTGATGTATGCACCAGCATCGGTGAAAACACCGATGCCGGTGCATTAACCCTTCATGTGCCGCGGTCAGCGCTGACCGCGGCACATGCGGTGGGAAGGGGTTGCCATCGGGTCCCCGCGCTGCTGTGACGGGGACCCGATGGCTGAGATAGCAGCCGGATGCCTTCCTTAGGCATCCGGCTGCTATCTACGGAAGCCTGTGAGATCCAGCCCCCTGGATCTCACAGGCAGTGTGCTGGAAGTGTATTACATTGAGTAATACACTTCCAGCCAATGCATTACAATACAGAAGTATTGTAATGCATTGTAAGGGGATCAGACCCCCAAAAGTGAAAAAAAAGTGTAAAATAAGAAAGTTAAAAAAAGTGAAAAAAATAAAGTTTTACAAAAAAAAAGTTTCAAGTCCCCCCCCAAAAAAACGTCATTTTTACAAAATAATATAAAAAAAATTGTAAAAAATAGTGAAAAAAAAAATAGACATATTAGGTATCGCCGCGTCCGTATCGACCGGCTCTATAAAAATAGCACATGATCCACCCCGTCAGGTGTACGCAGTAAAAAAAAAAAAACTGTGCCAAAACAGACATTTTTGGGTCACCTTCCCTTACAAAAAGTGTAATAGCAGGTGATCAAAAAAGCGTATGTACCCCAAAATGGTACCAATTAAACCGTCATCTTGTCCCGCAAAAAATGAGACCCTACCTAAGACAATCGCCTGAAAAATAAAAAAAATATGGCTCTCAGAAAATGGCAACACAAAAAGTATTTTATTTTGTTCAAAAAATAAATCTAATGTGTAAAACTATCCAAAAATAAAAAATTTAGACATATTGGGTATTGCCGCGTCCGTAACAACCTGCTCTATAAAAATATTGCATGAGATGGCCCCCCAGGCGAATGCTGTAAAAAATTTTTTTAAAAAAACTAAGCCAAAACAGACATTTTTTTCCTTTTTGTCTCACAAAAAGTGTAATAGCAGGCGATCAAAAAGGCGTATTTACCCCAAAATGGTACCATTCAAACCGTCATCTTGTCCTGCAAAAACGATACCCTATCTGAGACAATCGCCTGAAAACTGAAAAAAATATGGCTCTTTGAAAATGGCAACACAAAATAAAGATTTTATTCTGTTCAAAAAATAAATCTAATGTGTAAAACTATCCAAAAATAAAAAAGTTAGACATATTGGGTATCGTCGCGTCCGTAACAACCTGCTCTATAAAAATATTACATGAGATGGCCCCCCGGGTGAATGCTGCAAAAAAAAAAAAAAAAAAAAACTATGCCAAAACAACCATTTTTTTTCCCTCTTGCCTCACAAAAAGTGTAATAGCAGGCGATCAAAAAGGTGTATTTACCCCAAAATGGTACCAATCAAACCGTCATCTTGTCCTGCAAAAACGATACCCTATCTGAGACAATCGCCTGAAAACTGAAAAAAATATGGCTCTTTGAAAATAGCAACACAAAAAAAAGATTTTATTCTGTTCTAAAATGCATCTAATGTGTAAAACTTTCCAAAAATAAAAAAGTTAGACATATTGGGTATCGTCGCGTCCGTAACAACCTGCTCTATAAAAATATTTCATGAGATAGCCCCCCAGGTGAATGTTGTAAAAAATTTTTTTTAAAAACCATGCCAAAACTGCTATTTTTTTTCACCTTGACTCACAAAAACTGTAATACAAAGCGATCAAAAAGTCTTATGTACCCCAAAATGGTACCAATCAAACCGTCATCTCGTCCCGCAAAAAATGAGCCCCCACATAAGACAATAACTCAAAAAGTTAAAAATCAACGGCACCTGCAAACCAATCCATCAAAATCTGTTCTGCAAAATCCATATGGCGCTCCTTCTGTTTTGAGTCCTGCCATGTGCCCCCACATCAGTTTACCACCACATATGGGGTGTTGCCGTATTCAGGAGAAAATGGGTAACAAATTATGGGGTGCTTTTCTCCTGTTACCCCTTGTGAAAATGAAAAATTTGGGGCTAAAGCAACATTTTATTGGAAGAAATGAAACTTTTCATTTTCACAGCCTAGTGTTTCCAAATTCCGTAAAACGCTTAGGGGGTCAAAGTGGCCAGAACCCCCTTTAATATATTCTTTGAAGGGTGTAGTTTCCAAAATGGGGTCACTTTATGAGGGTTTCCACTGAAGGGGTACGTCAGGGTCTCTCAATTACAAAATGGTGCCTAAAAACTATTCTAGCAAAATCTGCCTCCAAAATCCGTATGGCGCTCCTTTCCTTCTGACCACTGCCACAAACCCATAGAGACGTTTACCACCACATATGGGGTATTTCTGTAAACTTCAGAATCAGAGTAATGAGTATTGAGGTTTAGTTTGCTGTTAACCCTTACTGTATTGCAAGAAAAAAATTATTAACATGAATAATCTACCAAAAAAGGGAAATTTTGAAATTTCACCTCCATTTTCCTTTAATTCTTGTGGAACACCTGAAGGGTTAACAAAGTTTGTAACAGCAGTTTTTTATAACTTGAGGGGTGTAGTTTCTAAAATGGGGTCATTTATGGGTGGTTTCCATTACGTAAGCCCCTCAAAATCACTTTATATCTGAATTGGCGTTTAAAAAAATGGTTTTGGAAAATTTGGTGAAAATTTGAAAAATGGCTTCTAAACTTCTAAGCCCTCTAACGTCTGAAAAAAGTAAAATGACATTTATAAAATGATGCCAACATAAAGTAGACATAAGGGGAATGTAAAATAATAACTATTTTTGGAGGTATTACTGTGTATTTTGAAAGTAGAGAAATTGAAATTTGGAAATTTTTCAAATTTTTGGTAAATTTGGGATTTTTTCATAAATAAGGGTGAAATATATTGACTCAAATTTATGACTGTCATGAAGTACAATGTGTCACAAGAAAACAATCTCAGAATGGCCTGGATAAGTAAAAGTGTTCCAAAGTTATTACCACATAAAGTGACACATGTCAGATTTGCAAAAAATGGCCCGGTCAGAAAGGTGAAAATAGGCCCGGGGTTGAAGGGGTTAAATACGAAAATAACTTTTGCAACTTTTTTTACTTTACACTTAGAACTTTTTATTAGAATGTTTTTTTAAAAAGATTTTTTATATTTTTTTAGGTGTAATTTGGATGAAAACTGCTAATTCTTATTAAAAAAAAAGTAATTATTTTTAATTGTAGATTTTTATTTTTTAAATATTAAAACTGACACACAAATTAATTATTGCAATGGGTTTCCTATTTGATGATGATCGTTTTGATATATAACATGTATAGATTTTATTTAACGGGGCGACTATGGTGACTGTTTCCATTGGCGACTGCGTGTTTAATATATATATTTTTTTTAGACTTTTGTTTTATTTTTTTACTTCTATATTAATTTATTTTTGACAAATAATATGTCCCCCAGGAGGTCATTAAAAGACCTCTGGAGGACATTGACTTTTTTTTTTTGAACACTTTTTTTTTCCCCACAGTTACAGGTGAAAACACCCCCCTGTGGGCTCATTAGACAGAGTCAGAGCTGATCAGGGTCTCGTTAGACCCTGCAGCACTGCTCTGGCCCCCAGACACCCTGCGGTCACATGACCGCTGGGACTAGCACAGGAAGCGGCGCTGCTGCTTCCTTCCTGCTCCACCATGTGCCCAGGTACGGCTGTCCTCCGGCTGAGGAGAAGACAGAAGCGGTAATAAACCTCCTCAGGGTCCCCGCTCTGTCTGTGAGCCGGGACCCGACCTGCTCCTGCTAGATAGTAGGAGCTTTAATCCCAGCGCTGGGATTAAAGGGCCGCCTGCATGTGTATATACGTGCTATCTTCACGGGGCATCTGCAGATAGGACGTATATACACAGATGGCGGTCGTCAAGGGGTTAAGGTCTGGTCTAATTTATAGGTAGAAACCATACAGAAAATGCACAGTTATGCATTAATCCTCCAGTTCAAAAAGAGGGACAGAGGGACTTGGGTCAAAAAGACGGACACTTGGGAGGTATGGTCTTATTTTCCACACCTTGCTAGACCCACAATACAGCCTAGCTTTCTACCTTAGGGCCCATTCACACGAGTGTGTGAATGGGTCTGCATCTATTCCGCAATTTTGCTCTGGATACATCATCGGTATCTGATCAGTGGGGGTCCAACATCCAGGACCCTCACTGATCTGCTGCGGCCTTCTATCTGCTTCTCCTAGGCCAGTGAGGACACGTTCATCAGTCACATGACCTAGGCGCAGCTCATCCTCATAGAAGTTAATAGGGCTGAGCTCTGATACCAAGTACAGCTGCTATACAATGTACGGCCCTGTGCTTGCTGAGCAGAAAGAAGGCCGCAGCGTTCACGGAGCGCCGGTGCCTTGTCAAACAGCTGATCGGCGGGGGTCATGGGTGTTGGACCCCCAAGGATCAGATACTGATGACCTATCCAGAGGATAGCCCAGTGGTGGCAAACCTATGGCAGAGGTGGCACTCAGAGCCCTCTCTGTGGGCACCTACCCTGGAAAAAGTCTATGATGCACCAATATGACTTAGACTTTTCCTGGCATTCATCAGCGGAGGGCGACTATGAGCGGCACACGCAGTGCATTGAATGTAGACAGGCTATTATAGATAAATGATAAAGTACATGGAAGATATACTACATTGGACTGTTGTATTCAGGGTAAATTACCGTGTTGGCACTTTGCCATAAATAAGTGGGTTTTGAGTTGTGGTTTGGGCACTCGGTCTCTAAAAGGTTCACCATCACTGGGATGAGTCATCGGTATAAAAATCCTGGAAAACCCTTTTAAGGCTATGTTCACATGTGATCAAACAATCACTGATAAAGGTACACTGCAGCGGTAATGCAATTGACAATATATGGCTAAACCCTCATGCTGATGTTAAAATGAGACTTTCGCTAATATATTCTTATATCAAGAACATACCAGAGCCCGAGCACCCTGTCAAGGTATCTCAGAGTGGCTCGGGACCTAACACTAACCTACCTTGCCGTATGGGCAATTGCGGAAGGAGCATACAGGCCGACACACAGCAACCTACTCCTAGTTACCTCCAGCGTGAAATCACACATACAATGGGAGGAGACCAGGGGCGGATTGGCCATAGACCTTATAGGGAAATTTCCCGGTGGGCCAATGCCCAGGGGGCTGCCTGAGCCCTCCTCACGGCCGGTCAGTGGAAGTTTTTGGGGATGTATTTTGTTCTGCTGGCAGTATTTTGTGGTGGACTGTGTTATTTTGCTCTGTTGGGGTGGTATAATGTGCCACAATATGGTATTGCTAGCCCCGCCTTCCATCAATTTGTACCCGACTGCAAAACGGGGCCACTTTAAGTTCCCAGTCCGCCCCTGGAGGAGACTATGAGCCCCACCTACCAGTGACTCAGGCTACACAGGTGCACCAGAATGTTACCATAAGATGTAAGTAATGGTACATTCAGACCTGGAGTTGCCACACCTCCAGGTATAAATGTTCAAATACAATCACAGAAAAAAAACGTGGTCTAAAATGGCAGAAAAGTGCTCAAACCCCATATTCTGTAGCGCATATCAAACCGGGGGAGCAATTCCTGCACATGTGAGGTGTGGCAACTCCAGGTCTGAATGTACCATTACTTACATCTTATGGTAACATTCTGGTGCACCTGTGTAGCCTGAGTCATTGGTAGGTGGGGCTCATAGTCTCCTCCCATTGTACGTGTGATTTCACGCTGGAGGTAACTAGGAGTAGGTTGCTGTGTGTCGGCCTGTATGCTCCTTCTGCAAATGCCCATATGGCTAGGCAGGTTAGTGTTAGATGCCGTGCTACTCTGAGATGCCTTGACGCGGTGCTGGGCTCAGGTATGTTCTTGATATAAAAATAAATTTGGCGAAAGTCTCATTTTAACATCAGCGTGAGGGTTTAGCCATATATTATCAATTGCATTACCGCCGCAGTGCACCTTTACTAGTGATTTGTTTGATTATATAGTTTGTCACATCCGCACAATTTGTTACCTTGTGTAGGATGGTTTTGTGGTACATGTGGTCCGCTGCAGGCATCCTCCATTGTATGCATTTTTGCTGGGGATTACTGTTAGCAACGGATCACATATGGAGGATTTGCTCCCCCGGTTTGATATGCGCAACAGCATATGGGGTTTGAGCACTTCTCTGGCATTTTAGACCACGTTTTTTCAGTGATTGTATGTTCACATGTGACTGAAATGCTGCTGAATTGTCATTGTGGATTTTCATGCGACAGTTTTCAGCACTGCACATTACTAGCAAGCAAATTTGGGCACATGCGGCGCTTGTATGCTACCCTTGCCAATAGGTAGTGATGGAGGCATGATTTTCTGGCATAAATGACAATTGAAATCTGAAAGAGACCTAAGGCCACCCACATATGAGTGTAGGTGAATGCACATGAGATTTGCACGAATTTCCATGTGGATTTATGTGCATTTCTGCACCATATGCGCAATTTCTATCAGCGGATTTGATGCAGTTTTGACGCGGATCTCACCCTTCTATTGAAAAGGGTGAAATTCGCTGCTAAAACCGCAAACATAATTGACATGCTGCGGATTTGGAAACCACAGTGTAGGTCAACTTCCCCACAGAAAAAAAATCCGCAAATTGTACATGAGATTTGTATAACCTCATACACTTTGCTGGTACTGTAGTACGATGCGGGTTTTCTGCACGGGAATCTGTGCAGGAAAAACGCACATATTTTGCAAAAACCATGACAACATATGAATTATATTTACACATTGCCATGGGAATGACTGTGGACTTCACCCTTTCCATTGCAAACGGTGAAATCTGTGGTGGAGATCCGCGACTTTTGAGGGAAGACTTGTAGTTTGGTATCATTTTGGGGTACATAACACTTTTTGATAATTTGTTCTGGTTTTTTTTTTTTGTGAAGAATAAGCAAAAAACATCAATTCTGCCTTTTTTTTTACGATATTCACCGTACGGAATAAATTACATTATAATTGTTGTGGATCATTACGGACACAACAATACCAACTATGTGGAGGAGAATTTTATTTTTGCAATTTATACATTTTTTTCAGTAGAAAAATGTATAATTTTTTTTAACTTAGAGCTTTTCTTAAATTAATAAAGCTAACTTTTTTTTAAGCATTTACTAGACCCCCAAGTGACTTTGACAGGCATTCTTTTGATCGCTTCTATAGTACACTGTACTGCTTATGCCCGGTGACGTCACCGGCGCTGATGGGCGGGCTTTAGCGCGGCCCTAGCCAGTAAAACGGCTAGGGCAGCGCTAAAGCCGGCCAATTACAGCCGGTGACGTCACCGAACTCACTGCCGGGCGGAAGCCTCCGCCCGGCAGTGTGTTATGTAAATAAAAGAGCCCTTGCCCTGCGCGATGCAGCGCAGGGCAAGGGAGGGCATTGGAGCATAAGATGCTCCGATGCCCTGTTCAGGCGGGCTGCCTGGGTGAATATAAGGGTATGTCCGGGTTCAGCTCTGAACCCGGACAACCCCTTTAAGCAAGTTTTAGGCAAAAAAAAAAATAAAAATCTATATTTCCTCATTTCCCTGGTTCTCTTCTGGCCTTTGTTTACCTGCAGTAATAACAATCTCTGCCCCTCCCCCCCTGCTCTGCAAAGGGAGTGAATACAAGTGCTGCCCTGAGTGATATGTCTAACTGCTAGGATACTCAGCAGCAGCTAGGATATTCGCTAAGTCGGATAGCGTACAAATTGAATTTGTACGCTATTCGTACACATTTGCGTATAGATTAAAATATGCGTATGAATAGCGTAGGAATTTTAAATTGCATACGCAAAAATGGCACTCGAGCATGCTCTGCCGAGCATGCTCGCTCATCTCTAATTACCACCCTTAGCTTTTACATGTTTCCTACATTGGCGGCAAATCGGGTCACTATCAACTATAGTGTTCTCTCCAGCATCCCTTTTTTCTAAACCAAAAAAATTTCCATACTGGAGCTGAGCAATTTGGTTTTACTATAACTTCTTGGCTGGTTTGCTCTGTTTCATCTTGTAGAACTAGTACACCTTGACTGCTGGAAGTCTGGCTGTGATGAATCTGAGTTGTCTGTTGACTGTTGCTGGCCATGTTTCTCCTTTTTCATGGTATTCTGGTAATGGTCACCTTGTGGACCGACCGTTGTCCTTGATCTATGATGTAGTGGTATACTAGTCTCTTTATCTATTTGGTGCTTACTGGTTAGTTGTTAGCTTTCCTATAAAAACAAAAAGATAAAACTTTTTTGTAAATTTCTTATGACTCTAGACTATTTACACAGTCTGGTGTCTATCTGCTTTACTAGTAGTGTACTATATAACCTGTACTGCGTGTGGATGTCAAGATTGCTGCATCATTTCATTTTGTTTAACCCTTTCAGTACCGGGCCACTTTTCACCTCAAATCCCAGGCCGTTTTTTGCAAATCTGACATGTGTCACTTTATGTGGTAATAACTTTGGAACGCTTTTACTTATCCAGGCCATTCTAAGATTGTTTTCTCGTCACATATTGTGCTTCACGATAGTAGTAAATTTGTGGAAAAATATTTCATTTTTATTTATAAAAAAAATACCAAATTTAGCAAAAATTTGAAAAATTTGCAAATTTCAATTTCTCGACTTTCAAAATACATAGTAATACCTCCAAAAATAGTTATTATTTTACATTCCCCATATGTATACTTTATGTTGGCATCATTTTATAAATGTAATTTTACTTTTTTGGGACGTTAGAGGGCTTAGAAGTTTAGAAGCCATTTTTCAAATTTTCAACAAAATTTCCAAAACCATTTTTTTAAGCACCAATTCAGATATAAAGTGATTTCGAGTGGCTTACGTAATGGAAACCACCCATAAATGACCCCATTTTAGAAACTACACCCCTCAAATTATAAAAAACTGCTGTTACAAACTTTGTTAACCCTTGAGATGTTCCACAAGAATTAATGGAAAATGGAGGTGAAATTTCAAAATTTCACTTTTTTGGTAGATTATTCATGTTAATAATTTTTCTCTTGCAAAACAGCAAGGGTTAACAGCAAACTAAACCTCAATATACATTACTCTGATTCTGCAGTTTACAGAAATACCCCATATGTGGTGGTAAACGTCTCTATGGGTTTGTGGCAGTGGTCAGAAGGAAAGGAGTGCCATATGGATTTTGGAGGCAGATTTTGCTAGAATAGTTTTTAGGCACCATTTTGCAATTGAGAAACCCTGATGTACCCCTACAGTGGAAACCCTCAAAAAGTGACCCCATTTTGGAAACTACACCCTTCAAAGAATATATTAAGGGGCGTACTGACCACTTTGACCCCCTAAGCGTTTTACGGAATTTGGAAACACTTGGCTGTGAAAATGAAAAGTTTCATTTCTTCCAATAAAATGTTGCTTTGGCCCCAAATTTTTAATTTTCACAAGGGGTAACAGGAGAAAAATACCCCATAATTTGTTACCCATTTTCTCCTGAATACGGCAACACCCCATATGTGGTGGTAAACTGATGTGGGGGCACATGGCAGGACTCAGAACAGAAGGAGCGCCATATGGATTTTACAACACAGATTTTGATGGATTGGTTTGCGGGAGCCATTGATTTTTATTTTTTTGAGTTATTGTCTTATGTGAAGGCTCATTTTTTGCGGGACGAGATGACGGTTTGATTGGTACCATTTTGGGGTACATACGCCTTTTTGATCGTGTGGTATTACACTTTTTGTGAGGCAAGGTGAAAAAAAATGGCTGTTATGGCATAGTTTTTAAAAAAATTTTTACAGCATTCTCCTGGGGGGCCATCTCATGTAATATTTTTATAGAGCAGGTTGTTACGGACACGGTGATACCCAATATGTCTAACTTTTTTATTTTTGCAAAGTTTTACACATTAGATTTATTTTTGAACAGAATAAAATCTTTTTTTTGTGTTGCCATTTTCAGAGAGCCATATTTTTTTTATTTTTCGGGCAATTGTCTCAGGTAGGGTATCATTTTTGCGGGACAAGATGACGGTTTGATTGGTACCATTTTGGGATAAATACGCCTTTTTGATCGCCTGTTATTACACTTTTTGTGAGGCAAGAGGGAAAAAATGGTTGTTTTGGCATAGTTTTTATTTTTTACAGCATTCACCTGGGGGGCCATCTCATGTAATATTTTTATAGAGCAGGTTGTTACAGACGCGGCGGTACCCAATATGTATAACTTTTTTACTTTTGGAAAGTTTTACACATTAGATTTATTTTTGAACAGAATAAAATCTGTTTTTTGTGGTTTTTTTTTTTACTGCGTTCACCTGGCGGGGTGGATGACGTGATATTTTTATAGAGCCGGTCGATACGGACGCGGCAATACCTAATATGTTTATCTTTTTTTACCTTTTTTTTTACAATTTTTTTTTAACTTTTTTTTGGAAAATGGCTTTTTTTTTTTACTTGAAACTTTTATTATTATTTTTTTATAGGAAACTTTATTTTTTAACTTTTTTTTTCTACTTTATTTAACTTTTGGGGGTCTGATCCCCTTTACAATGCATTACAATACTGTTGTATTGTAATGCATTAGCTGTAAGTGTATTACTCGGTGTAATACACTTACAGCCTGCTTCCTGTGCGATCCAGGGGGCTGGATCGCACAGGCTCGCAGGGATAGCAGCCACGATGCCTAAGGAAGGCATCGGGCTGCTATCCGAGCCATCAGGTCCCCATCACAGCAGCGCGGGGACCCGATGGCCCCCCGCTCGCCATCCTGAACTCCCTTAACTCCTGCACACCATATGTGCCGCGGTCGGCGCTGACCGCGGCACATGAAGGGTTAATGTGCCAGCATCGATGTTTTCACCGATGCTGGCGCATTCAGCAGGGGTCCGGCACCTGGGCACAGCCGGACCCCCGCCGCAGATCGGGCGGGCGCAGCTCCTGCGCCCGCCCGATCAGAATGCCGTACATGTACGGCGCTGGGACTTGCGTCAGTCATTTTTGCGCCGTACATGTACGGCCCTGGGAGTCTAAGGGTTAAGGATTATTACCTACTCAGATATTCTCTGTTTTCCAGGTGAATAGATCTCGACTCAAGTGAAGTCAGCTGTTCAACACGTAGCAAATTTGGTGACAGACTCGATCCCTTTCGCTGTCCTGCCTGGTTGCTGTCTGACTGGTCCTCAATCCTTCTTGGTCAGTTAGGGGAAGCGGGCCGGGGAAGCCCTCTGGCACAGCCTCAGGCTTGCTATACTATACAGGCTAGAAGGAGACATATACTGTTTGTATGGTGGCAATATTAAAGGGGTTGTCTCACCTTCATAATCCACTTTATATCCATTCTTTGCCCTCCAGTAAAGGTTTCTTCAATATACATCCATTTTCAAATCTGGATGTAACTCCTGTAAATCTTATATTCTTACCCCAAAACTGCATGCTCGTTTCCAGGGGTTACGGCCACCGCTGTAATGCTAGGAGCGGTGGCCGCGCAAGCGCACTTGTCCTCTATTTTCTGGCTGCAGAGCTGGCCGGCGTTCACAGGAGCGAGCACGCACTACCACTTGCGCATGCTCATTCACTCCCGACCTGGCCACCTCACAGAGATCATCACAGTTACAGGGGATACGCTACAGCCCCGTAACTGTTATAGATAAAGATAATTATATGCACTTACTCTAGGCAGCTGTCTCCAAGTAACCTTATCTGGAGACATTTAGGTGTTGAGCAAGCAAGTAACTGTTATCTCCTTGGCCCCTTGCAGAGGAGTGAGTGTGTCCGCACTGCCGCGGTCACATAGCATTATACTGGTTTATGATGCTATGTAACCCTTAGAGGTCTTGAATGTATTAGATGACACTGACCTAATGCTGTCAGTGTCATCTAATACATTTCAGACCTCTAAGGGTTACATAGCATCATAAACCAGTATAAATGCTATGCGACCTGTCAGTACTAGAAGTTCAGACCCGTGCTGACACACTGGCTCCTCTCTATGTTCACAAACTGGCTGCTGGCAAGCTTTCTGTAAGTAATCACCTTATATTTCCCCATAATTTACATTATAGGATCTGAAATCTTTGTAATGAAAATACTGTTCACTCTATGAAATTATATACATCATCTGCATCATCTACAGTATATGCTGTTTTGTTGAACATCCTACATTCATGCTGATATATATTATAAAATAAGAACAAATCTATCACTATATATATATATGCAGATTTATTGTAATTTTTTACATTTACTTATTTATGTGAATCTCTTTCTATATATAGATACATATTTCTCTATATATAGAAAGTAGAGAGATAAAGATGTATTTTTATATATTTATGTGTGTTTGTTATTTAAAAAAAAATATATATATATATATAATATTTTCTTTATTTCTGTGAATATCTCTCAGTATACAGAGTGAAGAGGGGGGTATCTCAGTATATTGAATAAAATATATATATATATCTACGAAAATATTGTCATATAATTTTTTTTAACTATTTTTTGGGGTTTAATTTCAGATGCACCAGAGGATATAATTAATGTACCCATCCGAAAATGGCATAGGATGGATTTTTTTAAATGTAAGATACCCACACTAAGGGCCCATGTCCATATTGCGGCCCACAAACAGCGGGTACACAATATATGGGCACCAGCCATATGCACACCGTATCACAGATGTGGACCTATTCACGAATTCATGAATGAGCCCACAATCTGTTAGATATGGTGCGGGGCAGAACAAAGGCAGAAGCCCAAGGAAGCACTGGGTTTTCTGTCCATGCCTCTGCACAGCAAAAAAGTAGAGCATTCACTACTTTTTTGTGGTGTGGACCCCATTCAAGTGAATGGGTCATGCGTCCACATACAGTGGCCCTATGGTTAGTGCCTGTGCATCGCAGACCGAATTTTGCATTCCGCAGAACAAGCCCAGCCTCCTTGTGGCCCCCATACAGTATAACGTCTCCTTGTGGCTGCCCCCAAACAGTATATAACATCTCCTTGTGGCTGCCCCCATACAGTATAACGTCTCCTTGTGGCTGTCCCCATACAGTATAACGTCTCCTTGTGGCTGCCCCCAATACAGTATAACGTCCCCTTGTGGCTGTCCCCATACAGTATAATGTCTCCTTGTGGCTGCCCCTATACAGTATAATGTCTCCTTGTGGCCCCCATATAGTATAACGTTTCCTTGTGGCCCCCATATAGTATAACGTTTCCTTGTGGCTGCCCCTATACAGTATAATGTCTCCTTGTGGCTGCCCCCATACCAGTATAATGTCTCCTTGTGGCCCCCATATAGTATAACGTTTCCTTGTGGCCCCCATACAGTATGTCTCCTTGTTGCCCCATTACAGTATAATGTTTCCTTGTTGCCCCTATACAGTATAATGTCTCCTTGTGGCTCCTATACAGTATAATGTCTCCTTGTGGCTGCCCCCATACAGTATAATGTCTCCTTTGTGGCCCCCATACAGTATAATGTCTCCTTGTTGCCCCCATACAGTATAATGTTTCCTTGGTTGCCCCATACAGTATAATGTCTCCTTGTGTCTGCCCCCATATAGTATAACGTTTCCTTGTGGCCCCCATACAGGTATAATGTCTCCTTGTTGCCCCCATACAGTATAATGTTTCCTTGTTGCCCCCATACAGTATAATGCTCCCTGTGGCTGCCCCCATACAGTATAACGTCTCCTTGTGGCCCCCATACAGTATAACGTCTCCTTGTGGCCCCCATACAGTATAACGTCTCCTTGTGGCCCCCATACAGTATAACGTCTCCTTGTGGCCCCCATACAGTATAACGTCTCCTTGTGGCCCACCACCTTACACACTATATTGTCTGCTTGTGGTCCCAAATGTTTTCTTCTTAATTGGTATTATTGCGATAAATTTCTTAATATCGTTATCGTGATAATATTTTTGATCTCACCTAACTCTAGTTCCGCAGCGCTACTTCCAGATTGCGGATCCATTTAAGTGGGCTTGTCCCCCTATATTGTGCACCTGCTGTTTACAGGCTCCAATATGGATATGACTTGGCATGAGGCTATATGGAGGGTAAAAAACACACACACAAAGCAAACACGGATGCTGCACAGACATCCTTACTCATGCAATGTGTAGTTATTTTTTCTTCGACATTATTTCCACACATAAATGTGAACGAGGCTTTAGGGCTTACATACTCCAAGCGTGTGTGCCTGGTTCTATGGACAGCCAAGGAACGTGGAAAGGGTGGATGCACGACATTTGTGTATGCGGAGCAGGCCCGCGATAGGGCAGTACAACTGGTACTGCCGTATGGGGCCCGGACTCTAGGACACATGGGGGGGGGCCCGGCCCGGTGGCCCGCCTGCATGTCAACCTGCCTTTGCTGCTCTGCCTGCTGCCATGTTAACGGGCCCGCTGGCCGCCGCGGGCCGGGGGTTAGAGGGTGCTGTCGTGTCGGGACTCGGCAGGGGCGCACGCTCACCTGTAATGAGAGGTGAGGCGGCGCCATCTAGATGCGAGTCCGGCTCCGGTGGGCGGCGCACTGTTGTGACGTGGGCGGCGTGATGACGTAATCGCGCCGCCTGTGCCGTTCCTCAGGAGACCGCCCGGAGGGGAGACCGCGCCAGCCGGTAGGACAACTTGGACACCAGGACAAGTGAGTATAATTGAGGAGTTATGTGTGGTTTTAGCTTTTTTTTTTTTAGGTGTAGAGCTGTGTCCGTGTGCTTCATGAGCCTGAGAAGTACACATCTGGTTCTGGGTCAGCGTCTTTTGCCCCCTCAGACCAGGGTCTTGTGCCCCCCTCAGACCTCAGATCAGCCCACCCAGCCACTTTAAAAAAGCATGCTTACCTGTTCTGCGCTGGCGCTGCCATCAGGTTCCGCGCTCCACTGTCTTCCTGCCGGCGCGCACTATGACCTGACGCAGCGTCAGGTCATAGTGTGCGCCTGCAGGGAAGACAGTGGAGCGGGGAGCCTGATGGCAGCGCCATCGCAGAACAGGTCCGGGGGCACAAGACGCTGACCTGAGGTCTGATGGGGGCACAAGACGCTGATCTGAGGTCTGATGGGGGCACAAGGTGTGATCTGAGGTTATCCTGACGGTGACCCTTTTATTATCCCTGTACGGTGACATCACTGTGTTTATTATCCTGTACGGTGACATCACTGTGTTTATTATCCCTGTACGGTGACATCACTGTGTTTATTATCTCTGTACTGTGACATCACTGTGTTTATTATCTCTGTACTGTGACATCACTGTGTTTATTATCCCTGTACGGTGACATCCACTGTGTTTATTATCCCTGTACGGTGACATCACTGTGTTTATTATCTCTGTACTGTGACATCACTGTGTTTATTATCTCTGTACTGTTGACATCACTGTGTTTATTATCCCTGTACGGTGACATCACTGTGTTTATTATCCCTGTACGGTGACATCACTGTGTTTATTATCCCTGTACTGTGACATCACTGTGTTTATTATCCCTGTACTGTGACATCACTGTGTTTATTATCCCTGTACAGTGACATCGCTGTGTGTATTATCCCAGTGCAGGAAGAGGTAAGTGGTCTGTGTTTGTGTGTTTGTTTTCTATTTTTCAGGGTCGTGAATGCAGAGGACTACGTCGGATTCGGTGGACTACGTTGGACCAGCTTTTTTTTTTTTTTTTAATAAAATGGTCAAACAGGGGTCTGGGGGAGTATTTATTTCAATAAAATGTTTTATACTTGTGTGTGTATTTTTTTTTTTTTACAATACTACAGTTTAGTAATTATGGCTATCTACAGACGGCCTGATTACTAATACTGGGCTTAGTGCTTGCCGGTATGGCAGGCAGCACTAACCCCAACATCTATTACCCTCGGCACCCCACCGCCACCAGGGGTGCCGGGAAGAGCCGGGTACCCACAGGACCGGACCTTCTAAATTGAGGGTCTGGCTCTGGGGCGGCTTGCAGGCTGGTACCATTAGGCTGGGAAGGGCCAATAACCGTGTCCCTTCCCACCCTGGTAGTGCCAGGCTGCCGCTGCTGGTTGTATCTGGCTGGTGAAGGAAAAAGGGGGGAACCCCACGCCATTTTTTTTTAAATAATGAAATTTTTGAAAAAAAAATGGCGTGGGGTCCCCACCTTTTTTCCTTCACCAGCCAGATACAACCAGCAGCGGCAGCCTGGCACTACCAGGGTGGGAAGGGACACGGTTATTGGCCCTCCCCAGCCTAATGGTACCAGCCTGCAGCCGCCCCAGAGCCAGACCCTCAATTTAGAAGTCCGGTCCTGCGGGTACCCGGCTCTTCCCGGCACCCCTAGTGGCGGTGGGTGCCGAGGTAATAGATGTTGGGGTTAGTGCTGGCCTGCCATACCCGGCAAGCACTAAGCCCAGTATTAGTAATCATGGGCGTCCATAGATAGCCGTAAT
>ONZH01014698.1:0-38384 GCA_900303285.1 Rhinella marina
ACAATTTTTCAGGAGTGCCATACAGGCCCTCTGTCCAAAACAATTTTTCCGGAGGTCCACCTACAGGCCCTCTGTCCAACAATTTTTCTGGAGGTCCACCTACAGGGCCCTCTGTCCCAAACAATTTTTCCGGAGGTCCACCTACAGGCCCTCTATTCAAACAATTTTCCGAGGGTCCACCTACAGGCCCCTCTCTCAAAAAAATTTTTCCGGAGGTCCACCTACAGGCCCTCTCTCTAAAAATTTTTCCGGAGGTCCACCTACAGGCCCTCTCTTCAAACAATTTTTCCGGAGGTCCACCTACAGGCCCTCTCTTCAAACAATTTTTCCGGAAGGTCCACCTACAGGCCCTCTCGTCCAAAAAATTTTTCCGGAGGTCCACCTACAGGCCCTCTCTCCAAACAATTTTTCCGGAGTCCACCTACAGGCCCTCTCTCCAAACAATTTTTCCGGAGATCCCACCTACAGGCCCTCTGTCTCAGTTCCAGTTTCCAGTTTTATTTTGCGCAAACTGCATACCATTTTTATTTTTGGGGATAGGTGTGAAAAATAATATTACTTTGCGTATCTATATTGCCCAACATTGGATACGGTAGCAAGTAGAAGACCAAACACATGCTGCCCACAGGGTTCCGCAAATTCCTGTCCACCCGCAAATTCCTTGTCCACAATGTCAAGGAGGTCGAGGTTCTGTTGATGAGCAACAAGTCCTTCTGTACTGAAATCGCCGACAACGTCTCCATCTAAGAACCTACAAACCATTGTGGAGAGAGCGGCACAGCTCGCCATCAAAGTGACGAACCCCAACGCCAGACTGCGCAGAGAAGATAACGAATAAATATCTCTGTGGTTATTTTTGCTAAATAAAAGTTAAATAAACCCCCCAAAAAATTCATCTGTTCCTGTGCCTGATCCACCCAAGTTGAATCTGTCCCATCATGAGAAAGTCCCCCCAAGGAGTCCCCACTGTAAACTTGCTTCCCATACAACTACCTCACCCCCCGACACCTGTGTCTCGCCATTTGTCCACCACCTCCTCAGACAACATTGGTAAATCCCCACTGTCAGCACACGGAAACAGCAAAAGGTCTTGCGAATTAGGGCAGAGAATGTTCTGGGCTAGCACATCAGGGAAGGGGTGACTATGGGGTTCCAGGGAGTACGTGACCACATGCAATCTCCATCTAAAAAGTCATGCCACACTTGATCAATCTCATAATTTACGACTGTACCGGTTGATGCTAAATTTTTAAGTTGGGTTCCTGCGTCGTCATTCTAACTACATCCGGCTGTTGTCACCACCACACACGCTAGCCCCAGGGGGCACTTCCCTGGCTCTTCCAGCTCAACCTCCTTCCCCCCAGCCTGCCCCCCCCCACCTACAGGCCCTCTCCCCAGTTCCAGTTTCCAGTTTTATTTGCACAAAACTGCATACATTTTTATTTTTGGGATAGGTGTGAAAAGTAATATTACTGGCGTCTCTATATTGCCCAACATTGGATAAGGTAGCAAGTAGAAGACCAAACACATGCTGCCCACAGGGTTCCGCAAATTCCTGGTGAACCCGCAAATTCCTTGTCCACAATGTCAAGGAGGTCGAGGTTCTGTTGATGAGCAACAAGTCCTTCTGTACTGAAATCGCCGACAACGTCTCCATCTAAGAACCTACAAACCATTGTGGAGAGAGCGGCACAGCTCGCCATCAAAGTGACGAACCCCAACGCCAGACTGCGCAGAGAAGATAACGAATAAATATCTCTGTGGTTATTTTTGCTAAATAAAAGTTAAATAAACCCCCCCAAAAAATTCATCTGTTCCTGTGCCTGATCCACCCAAGTTGAATCTGTCCCATCATGAGAAAGTCCCCCCAAGGAGTCCCCACTGTAACTTGCTTCCCATACAACTACCTCACCCCCCGACACCTGTGTCTCACCATTGTCCACCACCTCCTCAGACAACACTGGTAAATCCACACTGTCAGCACACGGAAACAGCAAAAGGTCTTGCGAATTAGGGCAGAGAATGTTCTGGGCTAGCACATCAGGGAAGGGGTGACTATGGGGTTCCAGGGAGTATGTGACCACATGCAATCTCCATCTAAAAAGTCATGCCACACTTGATCAATCTCATAATTTACGACTGTACCGGTTGATGCTAAATTTTTAAGTTGGGGTCCTGCGTCGTCATTCTAACTACATCCGGCTGTTGTCACCACCACACACGCTAGCCCAGGGGGCACTCCTCTGGCTCTTCCAGCTCAACCTCCTTCACCCCAGCCTGCCCCCCCACCTACAGGCCCTCTCTCCAAACAATTTACGTCTTTGTCCTATCTTTCTCTCTCTCCAAACCATTTTTCCGGATAGCTGCCATATACGGTTTTAAACTGAGTAGTATACATACCACACTTGATCAATCTCATAATTTACGACTGTACCGGTTGATGCAAAATTTTTAAGTTGGGGTCCTGCGTCGTCATTCTAAATACATCCGGCTGTTGTCACCACCACACACGCTAGCCCAGGGGGCACTCCTCTGGCTCTTCCAGCAAAACCTCCTTCCCCCCACCTACAGGCCCTCTCTCCAAACAATTTACCCGGATAGGGGACGTATTAGATATTGTACTGATGTTTTTTTGTTTTTCTTCTTTTAATTGCCTCCTGACCTGTGATAGGCAGAGCATGGACACGTCCCCTTAGCTGCAGTGGGAAAGATACTCCCCTGGCCAGAGCAAGCTCTTTTTCCGTTTTCCGTGGTGGAAAAATCCATGAACTATAAGGTCCCAAGATAGGGGACGTATACGGTATTAAACTGAGAAGAATCGATACCATACCGGTTGATGCAACAGTTTTTCTAAATCCATTCTGGCTGTTGTCACCACCACACACGCTAGCCCAGGGGGCACTCCTCTGGCTCTTCCAGCGAAACCTCCTTCCCCCCACCTACAGGCCCTCTCTCCATACTATTTACCCGGATAGGGGACGTATTAGATATTGTACTGATGTTTTTTGTTTTTCTTCTTTTAATTGCCTCCTGACCTGTGATAGGCAGAGCATGGACACTTCCCCTTAGCTGCAGTGGGAAAGACACTCCCCTGGCCAGAGCAAGCTCTTTTTCCGTTTTCCGTGTTTGAAAAATCCATTAAATATAGGGTCCCAAGATAGGGGACGTATACGGTATTAAACTGAGAAGAATCGATACCATACCGGTTGATGCTACAGTTTTTCAAAATCCATTCCGGCTGTTGTCACCACCACACACGCTAGCCCAGGGGGCACTCCTCTGGCTCTTCCAGTGAAACCTCCTTCCCCCCCACCTACAGGCCCTCTCTCCAAACAATTTACCCGGGTAGGGGACGTATTAGATATTGTCCTGATTTTTTTTTGGTTCTTCTTTTAATTGCCTCCTGCGATAGACGGGAATGGAATCCGGGTCAACTGCTTGGGAAGCAGCTATGCTCACCACTTTACCACCAACAGCCACAGCAACTGATAAGAACAGATACTAAACTTGATGTCAGCTGCAGTGCCAGCATAAGCAGTGGTGTCACCTGCAGGCGGTGATGGACCTTCGTTGCACCTATTTTGGTGCTTCCCTAACATGTGATGGGTATTTGCCTCGCCTTTCTTGGTCTGGGTGAGCACAATTGCCATGAGGGTAACCACCAGGCTGTTGCCTGAGAATTTGGGGTAATGGTGGGATTAGGCAGCCTCAGAGGCATCCATGCATGCTCCCCCTGCTGTTTCCTGTCCATTTCCGTGGTGTTTCCATCATTTTCTGAGGTTTCCAGGTTTTCACCCAGCCTTCCCTAGGCAGAGCTTTGGTCCCCCACAAAAAATGCTCGAGTCTCCCATTGACTTCAATGGGGTTCGTTATTCGAAACGAGCACCCGAGCATCGGGAAAAATTCGACTCGAATAACGAGCAGACGAGCATTTTAGTACTCGCTCATCTCTAGTTATCACCTGTAGCAAAATATTTTTATTGCATACTTTAGTGGTTGCATATTTCAGGGTATTTAGAACTGAGAATTTGAAGGGGTTTCCACAAAGTGGAGACTTAAGAGGTTATCTCTTTGACATCTCCTCTGTCTTCTGTTTACATAACACAGTCAGTGTTGAGCAAGTGTCCACTGTTATGTAAACAGAAGACAGAGGAGCGTTGCTAAGGCCCCAAATGGGCCACTTTAAAGCTATTTTTCTAATAGAAATGTACGATTTCAGTAATTAAAGTATATTACAAAAATGGTCAGTATCACTGCCCTGATACATTACAAAAATAAAAAAAGAATGACAGTTACACTTTACGCGTCTGAAACGCTAAGTGGTCTTGCTTCTTTGGATATACTTAAGACACATTTACATGCGCTGAGCAGCAGCACATTGTCGGGAAGGAAGCATTCCTTTTCAACAGGCGGCTGCTCACTTACATGCAGCGATCACCCCCACAGTATGAGGACAAGAGGTCGCTATTGCGATCACTCGTCCTCATACAGCTGCATTGCTTCTGGGCAGTAAATCATGCTGCCCCATAATTTAGATGAAAGTTTCACTCGTTCATCCGGTGATCCGTAGCACCTTTACACAGGCAGATTGTCAGGAACGAGCGTTGGCAGGAAAGTTTGTTCTCGATAATCTGTGCAATAAGTTAGTGTACCATCTTTGTGTCTTGGGAGACTACTCAGTTTTACATACTTTAAAGGGCTTCTCTAGTTTCTGTTATAAAAGCTCAAAATGATACTCATCTTCAGCTCTTATGATCTTAAGGACGCATACATGATCATACATTACAAAGTAGTAGGGTACTGTAACTACAATACAAAATGTCCCAAACCAATCAATAAATATGGTTATTAGTACTATATTTTAAAGATGTTCTTAACTAACCATGTATTATTTTTTCCCCAAAAAAAGATCAAGGTCAAAGGTTTATTTTTTACTTTATTTTACCACTAGAATTTCCAGCCCACATTATATAGAACAAACAATTCTGGTCGGTGTTTCCACAGCAGTGCACGTGGCAAACAAGTCCACTGATAAGGAAAAAATCCCGGCACTTTGCTGTCTTCATTCAATGCATAAATTACTTTATTATTATGTCATAGAACATGAAGGACGCATTTCAGCCTGAGCCTTTATCAACTATTATGTACAAAACTCAGACACAGATTGTTCTAGAAGATAAAACTATTTTTTGCCTCTAAAAAAACAAAACAATACAAAACAAAAATTCTCCTGAATGAAAACCTAAGGGATCCCAGGTTCTGTTCCCTTCAGTTACATGTTCGATCCTGCACTTCTGTTATTTTCATTCTTCTGCTACTATGACAGAGAAGAACGGAAATAGATAGCGCTGATATGAAAGCAGCCTTACTTAGATATTCCTCTTTGATGTCGCTAGCAAGAAAACAATGTACTGCTAAGTGGTGAGGACAGGTAATCAGTATGTGATCAGGGGTTGTGTCTCCTGACACCTCCCCTGATCAGCTTATTTGTCACATTAAAATGGTTCAGATCATCCAATTAATTTTAATATAAGATAAAGATGTCATAAGTAAACACAAAATGTGTCTTTTAAATGATTATTCAATTCATTAAAAAATTATTTAAACCCATGTGAAAAAGTTTAATAACTAGTTGTTCCACTGTTAGCAGTAAGAACTGAAATCAAACTTTTTCGTTAACTTACAAAAAATCTTTTACTTCACTGTAGAGGAATTTTGGACCACTGTTCTTTGCAGAATTGATTTAATGCTGCCACATTTGAGAATTTTTGAGAATGAACTGCCTGGTTAAGGTCTTGCTCCAGCATCTAAATGGCATTCAAGTCAGGATTTGCGTGCTTTGGGTCATTATAACACTGTATAAGACTACTAAGATAGAGCGTTAGGTCACAAACAGGATTCTCTTTTAGAGAGGAAAATTCATGGGCCTATCAATTATGACAAGTTTTTCATATCTTTAAAAATCTAATTGTTGGTGTAATGTTTTTATGGTGGAATGCAGTGTTAGCTTTATACCCGATGTATCAGGATCCCCATGTTTTCAAAAAAGCTCCAGCTTTGACTCATCAATCCACAGAATGTTGTTTCTTAGGTCTTAGGGTCACCCTTTTTTTTTTTGCAAATGAAGGCAATCCTTTGGGTCTTGTTTGGTCAGCAGTGGTTTGAACGTTAGATCTCGCCTATGAATAAAATTTTTCAAGGGTTTTTCTTATTATAGAATTGGGTAGATTGACCATAACTAAGGCAAGTGAGGCCTGCCTTACTTAAGATGCTCATTAGGGGTCTTTTTCTGACCTCATGAATGAGTTATGGATGCTCCTTGGGTGGTTCACCTCTGTTCCATGTTTTCCATAGATTTTATCTCTCACTATGGTTTGCAGGAGTCCTAGAGCCTTAGCAATGGCTTTTCAGCCCTATCCAGACAGTTAGTTTTCAATTACTTTGTTTCTCATCTGTATTTAGAATATGGCATCATGTGCTGCTTTTTCAGACCCTTTAGCTCGCTTTACATTGCCAGACCTGTTTTATCTAAAGTTACATTCAACAGGTATGGCAATATTCGTGCCTGGGTGCCGCTAGTGAATCTGAACCCAATTGTCCCTTGAATTTGGCTAACCAGTTAATTTAGTAGATAAGGGGGAAATTACTTTTGCATATGGGGCCAAGTATGACTGAACAGCATTTTTTCTTCGACAAATCAAATCATTTAAAAATGGCATTCTGTGCTTACTTGGGTTATCTTTGTCTTATATTAAGTAGTATTATGATTCTAAAACATTCAGATATGACACCTATGCAAAAATGGAAGAAATTTGGAAGGGGCAAATACTTTTTCATATCATTGTACATGTTTAAAGCAATTTCTAAGACAATGCACCATCAACCCCATATTAACACAGGGAGCTGTCACGACAGGAACACAGGGAATAGTGAGCCCTGTCTGTACCCCACCTCTGACCCTACCTACTTACAGTATAGGCCCTAGGTAGCCAAACCGTAACTGGGCGACAGTTCCTATACTGTATAAGTGAAGGCAGGGAAGGGAAACACGAGACGAACAACACAGAACAATACAAACACAATAAGAGAATTGTCAACAAGCTGAGTCAAACCTGGAGGGAACGTCAAAACTAGAGGAGGAGGCAAATCGAAGTCGAGGTCAGAAAGCCGGGAGTCAGGAAAACCAGAATATCTCTCAGGGATCAAACGCAAGCACTGCACCAGAAAAACTAATAACAGGCAATGTGAAAGGGCAGTTGCCATCTTTAAATAGCCCGCCCAGGATCATGTGATGTGGCCAGCATCACATGACCTGAGGCGGAGCAAGCTGTCAAAACAATGCAAAGTAGCCATGTGGTGTGATCAGCACCACATGGCTAAAAACCCAACAGACAAATTAACTGATGAAGTGCTGGCTGACCAGACCAGCACTTCAATTCCCTACTGCTCGTCTCTAGGGGGGCGGAGAGGTCCGGCGGCGCTGTGCGGAGGGAGCGCGTCGCCGGCCTCCCGTGACAGGAGCACAAACATCCATAAATCTGCCTTACGCATACTAATGGGCGGTTCCTTGTCAACACTTCCTGTTTGGACAATAGATGCATTCATGTAACTCTCAAATACTCAGAATACTGAAATAGTTAACTTTAGTGGTGCAGATGACGTATTTACTATACTTGAAATACAAGAACTTTTCTAAATGATTAAACCAATTAATGTTTCAGCAGAGATAAAACCTTTTGGAAATTGGCTACAATAAAACCTTGTAGAGAAATTATATTAATTTATTTAATTACATGTAAGCTGCAGCTAAACAAAACTTTACAGGATATCTATAAAATGTAATCAGTTACACAAGTTCTGCATCATTTCAGAAACATCCGACATAACTGGACTAAATTAGATAGAAATGAAAAAGTGCATTGCTTTAAAAGCTTAGGATTTCTTCCTGAGTAATTACCCATATGAAATAATTGTTAATGGCGGTATCAGATTTTTGACAGAATTATTTAAATGGCAAAGTGTTGTTAAAAAAACGCTAGTACCGAACTCATAAAGTTCCCTGCACATATTAATTGCATAATACTTCAGCATTTGTATATTCATCAAAATGATTTCTCTTCATGTAGAAGATATAATTCTTTAGGGCAACACTACAAAGGCAAATGAGAGGAAATATTACAAGGTTTAAAAAAAAACAGCAAAAGTGAAAAATTGTAAGTGTGGATCAAAATGAAAAGAACACTCATTTTACAAGTCTTGATGTAATATGCAGCACTATCCATGTTAACCTCCTTCTCAGCCTTAATATACAGTAATGATGAACACTTCCATTAACTTAGATAATACTACATACAAAGGGTTTATAAACTGATAAAATTCTGTACATTTTTTGTCCATTTTAGTGGATTGTCCTTGCATCAGTCTCATCACTGTGCATGTGCCAGAAACTACCTGTTTGTCAAAAGAATTCCTGGGGCAAGTACACCCTGCTTCAGGGTGCCCTGGAACTGTTCAGGTTTTATTATATGTTTTACACCACTGTTTCTTTTGTCTTCCTCATTTTTGTCTGGAGCCAAGGGCCAGTTGTTGATGTCAATTGGATAATGCAAGTGCTTTGCCTTTATGTAAGGGTCCTTTATTTTATAAACACTTAATATTGTCAGTACACATTCCAATATGGCTCTGGGGTAACATATGACTCCAGACACCTTGATTGGTGGTGAAGGACATGGTGGTGGCCCCTTTGCGACATGAAAATGCATATTGGTAGAGATGCTGCACTCCTCACATAGCCCATGGCTAAGTTATAAAAGGGGATGTCCTTTCCATCTTTGGAGAGTTTGCCGGCTTTGTTGGGTGTGAATGGAATTGCTTCACTGCTGTGACAAACTGGGTTCCATAAAAGGCTACAGCCTTGGAGGAGACTATTTGGTTGCTGGTAGCAAGGCATATAGTTTGTTTGGCCATTCTACAGCCACCCAATGACTAGGACAGTAGTAGGAACTAGTGGTGAAAGCCTGGCCTACATGTAGTTCTTGGGAAAACTCTAAAGATACTGGCACAACTTCAGCAGGTTTTATGGAGGCACTGCATGATACAGCCACCATACAACCACATACCGCAAGTCAGGGTACAATAACAAGTATTAGCACATGGAAACACCACTGCTGCATTTTATGTTGAACTGTGTCTCTATCTTAAGAAGAGCTGCTGCTTGCTATATTCTGCAGGAGTACCCCTCTAACTTGGCCACTGCTATTCTTGACTGTGTTGTCAGTGTAAATCTTTTGAAACTGGCACTGCTGCCCAATACGGTGCGGGTCCCACCCCATTTAGGTGAATGGACCTGGACTGCAAAACCAACCGTAAACAACATCATGCAATGAACAATGGTGTGCTTGGTATATTGTGAAGAGCTCTCTTCGGAGGTGGTGGCGCTGGGTGTTGGACTCTCACCACCCCTCACATTTCAGATATTGATGAGCTATCCTGAGGATTGGTCATCAATATTCTACTCCCAGAAAATCTCCTTTAAACCCTTTTACACTGCTCACTGCTTTAAACTGCTTTTACACCAACAAGTGACCAAGTTAGATGAGGTAGCAGGTGGGCCACCCAAAAATTTAGCCTGACGCAGCATGGCGGTGACAACAGAGTGACCGAGTTAGACTGAGGTAGCAAGAGGTGAAGCACGGATGGTAATTCAAAGGAGGAGGAGGGGTTGGAGGAAGAGGCATAGTAAGTCTGGGAAACCGTGACCGAGGTAGGCCCCGCAATCCTCCAAGTGGGCAGTACATGAGCGGCCCCAGGGTCAGACTCGGTCAGAGTGACAGAGCTACACAACGGTAGCAGGTAGAGCACATAAAAAATTTAGCATGGCCCTGTATGTGGACGTTGAGGGCCTGGAGGCTGTCTCCTTGAGAAATGCTCAGAGTGGCCGAACGCCGGGCTCGACGGCGGACCCTTTTCGGGTTATCGATTGTCGAAATGTTGGCTTACATCAAGTTTAGTATCTGTTCTTATCAGTTGCTGTGGCAGTTGGTGGTAAAGTGGTGAGCATAGCTGCTTCCCAAGCAGTTGACCCAGGTTCGATTCCCATCTATCGCATTAGGTGGCCCTGCGGAAAAATTGATTGGAGAGAGGGTCTGTATGTGGTCCTCCGGAAAAATTATTTGGAAAGAGAGAAAAAAGACGTATTTTTAAAAGTGACGTTCAGTATAGATCAGTTAAAGAGAAGGAAAGGATTTTATGAAATGGATTTGTATCACTGAGAGCAAAAGAATGTATTTTTTTATGTGACATGCAGTATAGATCACTTGGAGATAAAAAGGGGAATGTGCAGACTTGGGCTGCTATAGTGCAAACCACTATGGTGGTGACAACAGAGTGAGCGAATGACACTGCGGGAGCAGGCGAACCACATAAACATTTTTCGTGGCCCTGTATGGCGGCGGTGACAACAGAGTTAGTATGCGGTAGCTGGTGAAGCACCCAAAAATTTAGCCTGACACAGCATGGCGGTTACACCACCAATGACTTTGTCCGACTGAGAATGCAGTGAAATGTCTTTTGTTGAGCCTCCAAAATTTTTTTTCTTTTCGGAGTACATAAAGTCGACCCTCAGCAAAAAAAATTTTTTTTAAATGTCGGTACTTGCGCCTCCTGAAAAATTGTTTTGGACTGTCTGTTTGATGCTCCTGAAACATTGTTTTACAGTGTCTGTAGTTGACACTGCGGAAAAATTGTTTGGAGAGAGGGCCTGTAGGGGGCCCTCCGGAAAAATTGTCGTAAAAGAGTGCCAGTTGGCCCTCTAAAAAATTGCATTTTGGGTCAGCGTTAGGCAAAGACAACAAGGAGGAGGAGGAGTAGGAGGAGTAGAGAAGAGGAATCGGATACATAAGTAATGTTAATCTTTAGCTGCTTTCCCCCGGAGGAGATTTGAATTCCGGTGAAATCCCGGCTTTGTTCATTTTAATAAGCGTCAGCCTGTAAGCGCTGTCAGTTGACAGGCGTGTACGCTTATCGGTGATGATGCCACCAGCTGCACTGAATACCCGCTCTGACAACATGCTAGCGGCAGGGCAGGCCAGCACCTGCAAAGCGTACAGCGCCAGTTCAGGCCACGTGTCCAGCTTTGAAACCCAGTAGTTGTATGGAGCAGAGTGATCGGTCCGGACGTTGGTATGGTCAGCTAGGTACTCCCTCACCATCTTTCTGTAAAGCTCACCCCCTACTCTGCCGAGACTGGGGACAGGTGACAGTGTCTTGCTGGGGTGACATAAAACTGGCAAAGGCCTTGGAGATCGTTCCCCTGCCAGTGCTGGACAAGCTGCCTGCTCGCCTCCTAACCCCCGGCAGCACTTGTCCACGTGTCCGTGGTTAGGTGGACCTTCTCAGAAACAGCGTTGGTCAGGGCACGGATGATGTTCTGTGACATGTGCTGGTGTAGGGATGGGACGGCACATCGGGAAAAATAGTGGCGGCTGGGGACCGAATACCGAGGGGCAGCCACCGCCATGAGATTTCGAAAGGCCTCGGTCTCTACCAGCCTATAGGGCAGCATCTCTAGGCTAAGCAATTTGGAGATGTGGACGTTGAGGGCTTGGGCATGTGGGTGGGTGGAACTGTATTTCCTCTTGAGCTCCAGCGTCTGCTGTAAAGACAGCTGAACGCTGCGCTGGGACACATTGGTAGATGCTGTGGAGGATCGTGGAGGCGAAGGTGTGGTTTTCCGGCGGGAGGCGCTCGTGCCGGGGTCCTGGGCAGGGGGTTGACTAGCAGAGGCAGCAAGTGACACAGGGGAAGGAGCAGTGGTGTGACCCGCAGGAGGTGAACGGCCTTGGTTCCATTGAGTGGGGTGTTTAGCACTCATATGCCTGTGCATGCTGGTGGTGGTTAGGCTAGTAGTGGTGGCACCCCTGCTGATCCTGGTGTGGCACAGGTTGCACACCACAGTCCTCAATTTCTTTAAAGAACCTCCAGACTTGCAAACATCTAGGCCTCGCCACGGGAGCTTCACTACGTGAAACAGTTGCTGCTGATGCACCAGCTCTGGCCCTGCTTCTCCCTCTGGCCACACCACTGCCTCTTACAACCTGTTGTGGTGCAGCACTCGCCTCCGCCTCAGAAACACTGTCTTCACTCGGCTTATCAACCCAGCTTGGGTCAGTCACCTCGTCATCCTCCAATTCCTCAGTCTGCTCCCCCCTCGGACTTCCTGCCCTGACAACAACTTCACCACTGTCTGACAACCGTGTCTCCTCATCGTCCGACACCTCTTTACACACTTCTTCCATCAAGTCAACAATGTCATCACCCACACACTGTGACAGTTGGAAAACTTGGGCATCAGGAAAGAGGTCAGCAGCAACCTGAGAAGTGGTTTGTGACTCTGGGAAGGGTCCAGAAAACAGTTCCTCAGAGTATGCTGGATCGCATTCCAAATTTTCCTGGGAGGGGGCAGACTGGGGAGAAGGAGGTTGAGGTGGAGGAGCCAGAGGAGTTCTCCCTTGGGTAACGTGAGTGGACTGCGTGGAAGACTGACTGGTGGGCAAATTACTTGAAGCATTGTCCGCAATCCACGACATCACCTGTTTGCACTGTTGTGGTTTCAACAGTGCTCTACCACGTGTCCCTGTAAGTTGAGACATGAAGCTAGGGAGTGTAGCTCTGCGGCGTTACCCTGCTCCCTCATCAGCAGGTACTGTCTCACCCTGCCCAGGACCACGGCCTCTGCCCCCTGCAGTAATTGAATGCCCACGCCCACGCCCTCGACCCTTAGCCCTGGGGTTCAACATTTTCTGTATATAAGTGTATTATATATACCAAAAAAAAATGGGCCTGCTGTACTGAAACCCACAAACTTGTTCAATCTGAACAAGTTAATATATAGGTGGATAAGTTAGAGCAAAATTACGTATTTTATTACGTACCGTGCATTATGGAGCCATTACACTGGAACTATTAGATTAGGCAGAGTTGGTCTGCTTAAGTGCAATCCAGACAAATGTCGAGATAAAAAAAAAAACACATTTTTTTGTGTTCTTTTTTTTTACGTGACGTGCAGAATATATCAGAGAGCAAACTCAGCCCCTGCTGACTGTGGCTATTTTCACTGCAACCCAGACAAATGTCGCACAGAGATTTTTATCATGTAGCTGTATCAGTGAGAGCAAAAGACCGTATTTGATTACGTGACGTACAGTATGGGTCACCTGGACAGAAAATACGGATTGTGGTTTGTGGTGACTGGCCAGATGAACTGTGACAAACAGAATGGTTCCACACAGCTGTATGAAATGGATTTGTATCACTGAGATTAAAAAAAAAACACAATTTTTTTTTGTGTTCTTTTTTTTTTTACGTGAAGTGCAGAATATATCAGAGAGCAAACTCAGCCCCTGCTGAATGTATCTATTTTCACTGTAACCCAGACAAATGTCGCACAGAGATTTTTGTAATGTAGCTATATCAGTGAGAGCAAAAGACCGTATTTGATTACGTGACGTACAGTATGGGTCACCTGGACAGAAAATACGGATTGTGGTTTGTGGTGACTGGCCAGCTGAACTTTGACACACAGAATGGCTCCACACAGCTGTATGAAATGGATTTGTATCACTGAGATTAAAAAAAAAAAACACAATTCTTTTTTGTGTTCTTTTTTTTTTTTACGTGATTTGCAGAATATATCAGAGAGCAAATTCAGCCCCTGCTGAGTGTGGCTATTTTCACTGCAACCCAGACAAATGTCGCACAGAGATTTTTCTAATGTAGCTGTATCAGTGAGAGCAAAAGACCGTATTTGATTACGTGACGTACAGTATGGGTCACCTGGACAGAAAATACGGATTGTGGTTTGTGGTGACTGGACAGCCAAACTGTGACACACAGAATGGTTCCACACAGCTGTATGAAATGGATTTGTATCACTGAGATTTAAAAAAATAATAATTTTTTGAGTTCTTTTTTTTTACGTGACGTGCAGAATATATCAGAGAGCAAACTCAGCCCCTGCTGACTGTGGCTATTTTCACTGCAATCCAGACAAATGTCGCACAGAGATTTTTCTAATGTAGCTGTATCAGTGAGAGCAAAAGACCGTATTTGATTACGTGACGTACAGTATGGGTCACCTGGACAGAAAATACGGATTGTGGTTTGTGGTGAGTGGACAGCTGAACTGTGACACACAGAATGGTTCCACACAGCTGTATGAAATGGATTTGTATCACTGAGAGCAAACAAAAGGATTTTGTACTGTGACTTCCACTATCTATCAGTTAGACAGAAAAAAATCTTCTGCAGACTGTGCCTATTTCAATGAAACACAAAAAAATTGTCCCACTTAGCTGTTTGAAATGGATGTGTGTCACTGAGAGCCAAAAAATAAACTTTTTACAGTCTCCCTGCAAAATGCTGCAAATATGGCGGTAGCTGCACTACTAGTGCCAGCAAGCCCAGCCACAAGCAGATAAAAAAAATGGTCTTGTAGCCCTAACAAGGGCTGTTGGGTTCTTTTAGAATAACTCCTGCCTAACACAAATCTAGTAGAACACCCTAACACTCTCCCTGTATCACACTGCAGATCTGTCCCTAACGGCATCCAGGCAGCGACTGAGCCGAGCACCGCAGGCAGTCACTAGTATATTCCAGGGTCATCTGATCAGGCCAGCCAACCCCTGCTATCGACATGTAAGGGCCCCACGTGATGCTGGGTGGTACGTAGAGTCTCCTGGCTTGTGATTGGCTGAGTTTATAGCCGCCAAAAATTCAAAAGGCGGGAGATGCCATTTCCTCGAGCATGGCCATTTCCTCGACCATGCTCGCTCATCTCTAGTAGCTATCCTATAAGTCAATGTTCAGCTCTTTAAATAAGTCTTGAGACATGACTTGGATATTAAATAAGCCAGTGCCTCATCTGCAGACAGCTGTTTCGGGGGTGATTGCCCCTCATCAGTTAACAGTAGAGAGTATTGACTTAACTGGATGAGAGGCCTGTCAGGGTCTGGGGGGTACTATCTCTCCTTGGGGAGAGAGCGCCTTAATCGACGTGAGGAGACTTATAGGCCATTCATGCTCCTCTGTTATTCTGGTAAGAAAGGGATGCAAATCAGCTCTTAGCAAGGTAATCAGCAGTACCTTTTAATGGGCCGATTTTCACTAACGAGTGTTCATACAAATGCTCGTTAGAGATAATCTTCCTTTATATCGAGCGGTGTAAAAGGGCCGTTAGTCATACAAAGCATTGCTAAAATGCTGCTATTTTTATTAATTTACTAGAGTTGTCCCAATATCAGCCATGTGAAAGTTGTTTTGAAGAAATCACAATACTAAGAACTTGAGATTGACCGACAGTTGCTGGAAATTCAATGCCTTTAATCATGAATATTGTAAACACTCCTGGGCTCACAGGATGTTCCCTGTGCTCTCTAATGATCTTTTCCTGCTTAGAATTTAGAAGCCTTTAATTCAGCCAGATGACAAATGACTTTCCTTGACAAAGGACATTTTATTGTTCAGAAATAGCTTACTTTTGGACCAAACTCCTCACTGAGTGATAGTGGTATCACATTTATAACTGTGAATATAGAATGGAAAGTGGAACAGCAGAAAAATAGTAATATCCTTTAGATGAATGGGCTTCAAGATGAGCAGAGATGAATAATTCTATTAGGAGCCAAAGCTAACTGTATTTACTTTCAGGTCTGGGAATACATTGAAATTGGTTGACACAATGTGTTGTTAACAGTAGGAACCAACCACATTATAAGTGTAATACTTGTAGGCTTGCTGGGGTCTGAGGGCTTCAAAACATCATTAGAGTGCAAGGATAATGTCCCATACCAAAAATAATGGTGCTTGCCCTCCTAGATAATCAGATTTTGTGCATTCAGTACAAGATGCACTGCCATTTAGTCCAATATACACATGAAAAAGTCATAGACTTGCAAAATCTTCAACAATATTTTCTAGTTTCATAAAGCCATCATTACATAAAAATAACAAATAATTGTCTTATATGTAGCTTATAAATAAAACTAAAGTACTAGGATACACTGTAAAAGTCTTTGAACCCTGAAATGTCACAGAAACCCAAGTCTGGGTGCATAAGAGGTTGGGAAGGAAAATTGCTCTGGTGCTCAGTTTTACTTGTATACTTATAAATATACATCATGTGTCTTATATGTAACATAAGTAACTATTCAAATATTAAAAAGTGACCATTATGAAAATTGTCAATTTATATATTTACCAGTGCTCTACGATTTTTTACAATAAACTATACACCTAATTGTTAATAGAGGCAATATCTTCATATATAGATTTAGAATAAATATTGAAGTGAATGTCCAGTTGTGAGCTTATGGACTAGACACCTTTGGGGCAATTTTATTTTTTATGATTGTATTTTACTCATTTTGGGCTAAAAATCATTTTTTTCAATGTTAGGTTGTTTTGGAGATAAAAGGCTTAAAAACTGGTCTGCTTGCAGAGCCTTTTGCTGACGTGAGACATCCCCTTTAAATATTGATGACTAGTGATGAGTGAATCAAAGTCCACAAAGTGGACTTCAATACAAATTTCAGGATAAATTTGATTTGCCACGAAGCTGAATTTCCTTGTGCTTCGTGGTAGCGAATCAATTTAACCTGAAATAATGTAAAAAACAAAAAAAAATAATACTTACCTGATCCATTTGCTTGCGACAGGCCAGCCGCCTCCATCTTACTTGAAGATCTTGGCTGAAATCCTGTGCGTGGTGACGTATAACGTTACCACACCAGCCATCATGAGCAAATGGATCAGGTAAGTATTATTTTTTTGTTTTCTTTTAAATTTTACACTCTGTTATTAATATCAGATGCCGCAATCATGTATGAATGCAGCATCTGAGGGTTACGCTGACGGGGGGCAGCACAATCGCAGCACCCTGTTATTCCACCCGCTACTTACAAAGAAATGTACTTCGCAATAAGTAATTCATCACAAAGTGGATTTGTTTTGTAAAATTCGGTGAAACAGCCAAATTGAATTTTTAAATACTTCACTCATCACTTAGGACAGGCCATCAATAACAGATTAGTGGGAGTCCTGCTTTTGTCCCCCTGTTTATCAGTTATTGCAAGGGGTTGGGGTACTCAGTAAGAGCTGCAGCCTCTTTGCTGCATACCACACACAGCGCCTTACATTGTGTCGTTGCTGTACCTGATGTTGCAACTCAATCCCATTCATTTCAGTGGAACAGAGCTGTAGAAAGGTCAGGTGACCTAGAAACATGACTTCACAGGCCTGAAAAAGTGGCCACACTGCTCACCCAGGTTCCATGCCCATGATCCTTTCCAACAGCTGATTGGTAAGGGTGCCAATAATTGGACCGCCAACTATCTGATAGATATTCTAAAAATTAAGAATACAACAGCAGAACAGTTGGGTTGCAATTGGGTGCAAAAAGTCCCCAAGGAAAACTCCAGGGGCCGGGAGCCCTTCACTCATAGTAAAAAATCAAATGATGAGGCAGCACTCCAGGCTTGTGAAAAAGGTGGTTGACCCTTTTATTCCATGCAACGTTTCAGCCCTGCTCCATTGGGTCTTTGTCAAGCAATGAGTAGAAGCAGTGTGTGACATTTTATAGCCATACAAGTGATCAGATTACATAATCGATTCATTAATACACAATTAACACAAATCCAAAAATAAAATAATAACTGTAATGATAGTGCCAAAATTGTGGACATGATTGCAATATACACTACTGTGATAAACATGATTTGATGAAGAAAATTCATATGTGACGTGATGACATAAATTACATAAAAAATATTATGCCAAATTATATTAATAGTGTCACCTGTGAGTGGGCGTAAACATATTCAAATCAATCTCGGCAACAGCCGCATAACTTACAATTAATTACAAATACTGTTGTACCAATGGTGGTTCAGTGGGATCCATAGCCTCCTCTCGTCGATACTGTGAATGCCCGGCACCCAAGCACACGTCAGAGCGCCCCATCCATCCCAGCCCATGTGACCATGGAACACACGTCATGTAGCGTGCGTTCCACGTGTGTGCCGTAACAAGGAAGAGGCGAGTGACGCGGCCTGGTCACCGGGCAGTCGCATTACCGGAGGAGGAGCCATGAAATAATAATAGAGCTCAATAGAAGTTTAGGATGAGCACACCCTTATCTGGCTGTATTGTTATGATATAGGATAGATGGATAATGCGATATGCAGTGTATTTTCAGGTCCAGATAGTAAGTATACAATAATCATCAGATTGTAAATAAAAAAAGTTCTATTTATTATTCTTATTAAGTAATGCTTATGTTAAAAGTCAGTAGTAAAATCCCCCATATGGTAGGTTAGAGTACAATAGAAAATCATAAGACATCAATAATGCAAGATAAATATTCAAAATAATGGAATTATATCCAAATTAAAAAAATTAAAAAATTAAAAAAAGTATGAAAAATTAAATAGATAAATGAGTGTATATATATATATATATATATATATATATATATCAAAAATGCGCATATATCGCTTCAAATAGCTATAGATTGTGCATATATTGTTTCAAGTTGCTACAGAGACTATGTAGCTATATGCCGTTTTTGTTTGCTTTAAACGAGGATAATTAGTTTTTGAATGTGTCTTTCTTTGCAGAAAGATAGTACGTTACCCCCTTCTTTGACGTTGGTGGTATCGGTGGGGTCGTTGTAGAGCGCTTCAGCCTCAGTGCTGCAGCTGTTAACACGAGGACGCCGGAGCGCTGCGCGCGCTTATCTCTTTCCTTCTTGTGATGTCTGTCTTTTGGAGCTAGCTGTGGTGTCCCACGTGCTAGTTCAACTCAGGTGAAGTTCAGCTGGGGATTAGTTAGTTCCTGATGTCCTTCCCCAATGTGATACGGGTGGAGTTCGGTAAATCCATTTGTTTTTCTCCAAGAGAGTTTAGAATAGTTTTAATTGGATTTGTAACGGTAAATCCTATAGTAAGTGTGAAAGTCAATAGGGGGAAAGACTCTCAATGTAATATCCGTTGCTTCTATATGCGCCAGTACCCAAATGTCCAATAATAACGCCAAACGCGTTTCGGGGCCATTTTCCTGCCCCTTCCTCAGTGGCAAGAGACTTTAATTTTTTTATTTTTTTAATTTGGATATAATTCCATTATTTTGAATATTTATCTTGCATTATTGATGTCTTATGATTTTCTATTGTACTGTAACCTACCATATGGGGGATTTTACTACCGACTTTTAACATAAGCATTACTTAATAAGAATAATAAATAGAACTTTTTTTATTTACAATCTGATGATTATTGTATACTTACTATCTGGACCTGAAAATACACTGCATATCGCATTATCCATCTATCCTATATCATAACAATACAGCCAGATAAGGGTGTGCTCATCCTAAACTTCTATTGAGCTCTTTTATTCATTCTTTAGGCTGAGGGTAAGCCTGGATTGAAGCACCCCTGAATTTCATTGGTTACTAGGTGGTGAGCCACTCATTTTTATATATCATCTTTTAATGAAATAATAATAATAACAACAATGGAATGACTTACAGGGGGAACAAAATTGCGATTATCAACTATTAATAGTGATTGTGGCATGTTAGCTCATATAGTAAGTCCTATGCAGAATAGTGATAACAAAATATTATAAGGGTCCAAGTTTAGAGAGGGATATGAAACAGGGGAAAATTACATTATTTGGAGCTGGGATCGGAACAAGGCCATTGTCCCAAACCAGCCACCAACATTAAATATGAAAATAATGCAGGGGAGAGGGCAAGGAATATACCAACCATCATTAATTGAATGGTTATTCCGGCCTATTATCGACTCAAGTTGAAGGGTACATCTCGGTGACAGTCCACAAGGGGTGAAGTTCAATTACCTATTGCATTAGAGTCAAGTGAGATCACCTCTAGAGATGAGCGAGAACTAAAATGCTCGGGTGCTCGTTATTCGAGACGAACTTTTCCCGATGCTCGGGTGCTCGTTTTGAGTAACGAACCCCATTGAAGTCAATGGGAGACTCGGGCATTTTTTGCAGGGGACCAAGGCTCTGCCTAGGGAAGGCTGGGTAAAAACCTGGGAACATTAGAAAATGATGGAAACACCACGGAAATGGACAGGAAACAGCAGGGGCAGCATGCATGGATGCCTCTGAGGCTGCCTAATCCCACCATTACCCCAAATTCTCAGGCAACAGCCTGGTGGTTACCCTCATGGCAATTGAGCTCACCCAGACCAAGAAAGGCGAGGCAAATGCCCATCACATGTTAGGGAAGCACCCAACTAGGTGCAAAGAAAAATTGTTTAGAGAGAGGGCCTGTAGGTGGACCTCCGGAAAAATTGTTTAGAGAGAGGGCCTGTAGGTGGACCTCCGGAAAAATTGTGGTAAAAGAGTGCCAGTTGGACCTCTAAAAAATAGCGTTTTTTGGGTCAGCGTTAGGCAAAGACGACAAGGAGGAGGAGTAGAGAAGAGGAATCAGATACATAAGTAATGTTAATCTTTAGCTGCTTTCCCCCGGAGGAGATTTGAATTCCAGTGAAATCCAGGCTTTGTTCATTTTAATAAGCGTCAGCCTGTCAGCGCTGTCAGTTGACAGGCGTGTACGCTTATTGGTGATGATGCCACCAGCTGCAATGAATACCCACTCTAACAACACGCTAGCGGCAGGGCAGGCCAGCACATCCAAGGCGTACAGCGCCAGTTCAGGCCACGTGTCCAGCTTTGAAAACCAGTAGTTGTATGGAGCAGAGTGATCGGTCTGGACGTTGGTATGGTCAGCTAGGTACTCCCTCACCATCTTTCTGTACAGCTCCCCCCTACTCTGCCTAGACTGGGGACAGGTGACAGTGTCTTGCTGGGGTTACATAAAACTGGCAAAGGCCTTGGAGAGCGTTCCCCTGCCAGTGCTGGACAAGCTGCCTGCTCGCCTCCTCTCCCCCGCTACTTGGCCCACAGAACCACGCCCTCTGCCGCTAGCGGCGTCAGATGGGAAGGATTGTTTCAGCTTGTGCACCAGGGCCTGTTGATATTGATTCACTCTCATACTCCTTTCCTCTACAGGGATGAGAGTGGAAAGGTTCTGCTTGTACCGTGGGTCCAGGAGAGTGAACACCCAGTAATCGGTGTTTGAAAAATGCTTCTAACGCGAGGGTCACGGGATAGGCAGCCTAACATGAAGTCTGCCATGTGCTCCAGAGTCCCAACATGCAAGAATTCCCTCTCCTCACTGGCCTCACTCCATTTCCTCCTCCTCCTCCTCCAAGTCCTCCTCTTCAGCCCATACACGCTCAAGAGTTAAGAGGACTGAGCACTGGTACCCTCTTCTGTCTCGCCGACATTCTCCTCCTCTTCCTCCTCATCCTCATCCCCCTCCTCCGATACGCGCTGAGAAAGAAACCGGAGGGTGCTCTGGCTATCAAGCGACGTATCTTCCTCCACTGTCTCTTGTGACAAGCACAAAGCTTCCGACTTCATGCTGAGCAGTGAGTTTTTCAACAGGCAAAGCAGCGGGATGGTGAGGCTGATAATGGCGGCATCGCCGCTGACCATCTGTGTTGACTCCTCAAAGTTGCTCAACACCTGGCAGATATCAGACATCCACGTCCACTCCTCATTGTAGACTTGAGGAATCTGAGTGACCTGACTACCAGTTCTGGTGGAAGTTGACATCTGGCAGTCTACAATCGCTCTGCGCTGCTGGTAAACTCTAGGATAACATGTTTAATGTCGAATTCCATCTTGTGGGCATGTCGCACAACAGTCGGTGAGCGGGCAGTTGTAGGCGGCGCTGCGCTGCCCTGAGAGTGGCAGCATCTGTGGTCGACTTGCGGAAATGCGCACAGATGTGGCGCAACTTGGTAAGCAAATCAGACAGATTGGGGTATGTCTTGAGGAACCGCTGAACTATTAGATTGAACACGTGGGCCAGGCATGGCACATGTGTCAGTCTGCCAAGTTGCAGAGCCGCCACCAGTCTAAGCCCGTTGTCACACACAACCATGCCTGGCTTGAGGTTCAGCGGTGCCAGCCACAGATTGGTCTGCGCCGTGATGCCCTGTAACAGCTCTTGGGCGGTGTGCCTTTTGTCACCTAAGCTCAGCAGTTTGAGCACCACCTGCCGGCGCTTAGCCACGGCACTGCTGCTGCGCCTAGAGCTACCGACTGAAGGCGCCGTTCCCACGGATGGTAATTCGGAAGAGGAGGTGGAGGAGGGGTCGGAGGATTAGGCATAGCACGTCTGAGAGACCGTGACCGAGGTAGGCCCTGCAATCCTCGGTGTGGGCAGTACATGAGCGGCCCCAGGGTCAGACTCGGTCCCAGCCTCCACCAAGTTAACCCAATGTGCCGTCAGTGATATATAGTGTCCCAGCCCGGCAGCACTTGTCCATGTGTCCGTTGTTAGGTGGACCTTCTCAGAAACAGCATTGTTAAGGGCACGGATGATGTTCTGTGACACATGCTGGTGTAGGGCGTGGACGGCACATCGGGAAAAATAGTGGCGGCTGGGGACCGAATACCGAGGGGCAGCCACCGCCATGAGATTGCGAAAGGCCTCGGTCTCTACCAGCCTATAGGGCAGCATCTCCAGGCTCAGCAATTTGGAGATGTGGACGTTGAGGGCTTGGGCATGTGGGTGGGTGGAACTGTATTTCCTCTTGCGCTCCAGCGTCTGCTGTAAAGACAGCTGAACGCTGCGCTGGGACACATTGGTGGACGCTGTGGAGGATCGTGGAGGCGAAGGTGTGGTTTTCCGGCGGGAGGCGCTCGTGCCAGGGTCCTGGGCAGGGGGTTGACTAGCAGAGGCAGCGAGTGACACAGGGGAAGGAGCAGTGGTGTGACCCGCAGGAGGTGAACGGCCTTGGTTCCATTGAGTGGGGTGTTTAGCACTCATATGCCTGCGCATGCTGGTGGTGGTTAGGCTAGTAGTGGCACCCCTGCTGATCCTGGTGTGGCACAGGTTGCACACCACAGTCCATCGGTCATCCTCAATTTCTTTAAAGAACCTCCAGACTTGCGAACATCTAGGCCTCGCCACGGGAGCTTCACTACGTGAAACAGTTGCTGCTGATGCACCAGCTCTGGCCCTGCTTCTCCCTCTGGCCACACTACTGCCTCTTCCAACCTGTTCTGGTGCAGCATTCGCCTTCCCCTCAGAAGCAGTGTCTTCACTCGGCTTATCAACCCAGCATGGGTCAGTCACCTCGTCATCCTCTGATTCCTCTGTCTGTTCCCCCTCGGACTTCCTGCCCTGACAACAAGTTCACCACTGTCTGACAACCGTGTCTCCTCATTGTCCAACACCTCTTTACACACTTCTTCCACTAAGTCAACAATGTCATCATCATCACCCACAGACTGCGACAGTTGGAAAACTTGGGCATCGGGAACGAGGTCAGCAGCAACCTGAGAAGTGGTTTGTGACTCTGGGAAGGGTCCAGAAAACAGTTCCTGAGAGTATGCCGGATCGCATTCCAAATTTTCCTGGGAGGGGGCAGACTGGGGGGAAGGAGGTTGAGGTGGAGGAGCCAGAGGAGTGCTCCCTTGGGTAACGTGGGTGGACTGCGTGGAAGACTGACTAGTGGACAAATTACTTGAAGCATTGTCCGCAATCCACGACATCACCTGTTTGCACTGTTGTGGTTTCAACAGTCCTCTACCACATGTCCCTGTAAGTTGAGACATGAAGCTAGGGAGTATAGCTCTGCGGCGTTCCCCTGCTCCCTCATCAGCAGGTACTGTCTCACCCTGCCTAGGACCACGGCCTCTGCCCCCTGCAGTAATTGAATGCCCACGCCCACGCCCTCGTCCTCGACCCTTAGCCCTGGGGTTCAACATTTTCTGTATATAAGTGTATTATATGTACAAAAAAAATGGGCCTGCTGTACTGAAACCCACAAACTTGTTCAATCTGAACAAGAAAATATATAGGTGGATAAGTTAGAGCAAAATTACGTATGTTATTACGTACCGTGCAGTATGGAGCAATTACACTGAAACTATTAGATTAGGCAGACTTGGTCTGCTTAAGTGCAACCCAGACAAATGTCGCACAGAGATTTTTGTAATGTAGCTGTATCAGTGAGAGCAAAAGACCTTTTTTAATTACGTGACGTACAGTATTTGTCACCTGGACAGAAAATACGGATTGTGCTTTGTATATAGGTGGATAAGTTAGAGCAAAATTACGTATGTTATTACGTACCGTGCAGTATGGAGCAATTACACGGAAACTATTAGATTAGGCAGACTTGGTCTGCTTAATTGCAACCCAGACAAATGTCGTACAGAGATTTTTGTAATGTAGCTGTATCAGTGAGAGCAAAAGACCTTTTTTAATTAAGTGACGTACAGAATGTGTCACCTGGACAGAAAATACGGATTGTGCTTTGTATATAGGTGAATAAGTTAGAGCTAAATTACGTATGTTATTACGTACCGTGCAGTATGGAGCAATTATAATGAAACTATTAGATTAGGCAGACTTGGTCTGCTTAATTGCAACCCAGATAAATGTCGCACAGAGATTTTTGTAATGTAGCTGTATCAGTGAGAGCAAAAGACCTTTTTTAATTATGTGACGTGCAGAATGTGTCACCTGGACAGAAAATACGGATTGTGCTTTGTGGTGAGTGGACAGCTGAACTGTGACACACAGAATGGTTCCACACAGCTGTATGAAATGGATTTGTATCACTGAGATAAAACAACAAAAAAACTATTTTTTTTAAATTTTTTTTATATGTTTTTTTATATATATATATTATTTTTTTTAACGTGACGTGCAGAAAATATCAGAGAGCAAACTCAGCCCCTGCTTACTGTGGCTATTTTGACTGCAACCCAGACAAATGTCGCACAGAGATTTTTCTAATGTAGCTGTATCAGTGAAAGCAAAAGACCGTATTTGATTACATGACATACAGTATGGGTCACCTGGACAGAAAATACGGATTGTGGTTTGTGGTGAGTGGACAGCTGAACTGTGACACACAGAATGGTTCCACACAGCTGTATGAAATGGATTTGTATCACTGAGATAAAACAATAAAAAAAAAGTGTTATATATGGCGATAGCTGCACTACTAGTGCCAGCCAGCCCAGCCAGGAGACAAAAAAAATGTCTTGTAGCCCTTAGAAGGGCTATTGGCTTCTTTTGAGATCACTCCTGCCTAACAGAGAACTAAATTCAGGCCCTAACACTCTCCCTGAAACGCAGCAGATCTGTCCCTAATGACATCCAGACAGCATCTGAGCTGAGCACCGCGGGCAGTCACTAGTATATTCCAGGGTCACCTGATCAGGCCAGCCAAACCCTGCTATCGACATGTAAGGGCCCTACGTGATGCTGGGTGTACCGCAGAGTCTCTTGGCTTGTGATTGGCTGAGTTTATAGGCGCCAAAATTCTAAATGCGGGAGATGCCATTTCCTCGAGCATGGCGAGATACTCGTCCGAGCAGCGAGCACTTACGAGTACCGTAATGCTCGAACGAGCACCAAGCTAGGACGCGCATGCTCGCTCATCTCTAATCACCTCTCATTGTGAAACCCTCTTGAACATATCGACATATGCCAATCAAAAGAATATCTCATAAGGAAGAAAAGTAATAGATTATTCCCAACTCATCCACCACATATAGAGTGCATAGATATTGAGCTCACTGTAGAGTCACTACGGCACAGCAGGTAAGATGTCAACAAAGGGAATTCATTCTGAAAAAGAAAGAAAAAGAAAAAATCTGAGTATGTGTAAGAAAAAAAGAACGCATCTATTACCCACAGTTAACCAGGGACGAGTAGAGGGACTACAGGGGCTGTTCGTGTTCCAATCATTAGTCAATAATATTCCATCTAAACTCTACATTGAGCCCTTTCGGCTTAAGGGTTCGCAATTGGTGAATCCACCAAATCTCTTTTCTTTTAAGAGCCAATTCCCTATCCCCTCCTCTGCTGAGGGGTGGGACATGATCAAGTATCCTACATTTAAGATCCCTTTCCCTATGGCTATGCCACATTCAGTAAAATGTTTGGGCACCGGTAAATCTTTTTTCTTTTGTCTGATAGTGTAGTGATGCTGATTTAGTCTAGTTTTAAGGTCCCAGGTCGTTTCACCAACGTAAAATAAATCACACGGGCATGATAATAAATAAATTACATATGAACTGTCACATGTTAAAAAATGGCGGAAGTCATATTTAATGCCTGTTTTGGGGAGTGTAAAGCTATGTCCTTTAAGCATGTATGAACAATTTACACAACTTAAACAAGGATAGCAACTAGAGATGAGCGAATCATTCAAAAAATTATTCGCCGAACATTCGCCGACGTTTTCCTAAGATTCGTATATTCGACAAATAGATTAGTTGTATTTGCGTACAAAATATACATTATTATGTGCTATTAGCGAACATTTGCGCACTAATAACGAACGTACAGTTAAAAAATGTACGCAACTTCTTAGAAGACGTACGCATGAGTGTACAAATAGCTTACGAATCCTCAGCGTTCTATTGTGTAAAAGGAAAATGGCATCCAGACGATCCTCATCATTTAGCTCTGCTGCACAGCTGAAATACATAGTCCGGCTGATGGACCGCCAGGATTACGATTTACGATGGCACACACCGCCACCCGAACCAGCATAAAAAGGAGGTGATCTAGCAGGTGATCCGAGGTTTGCGCCATCGTTTTGACACCTTGCGGACCCCGGGCCAAATACAGTGTAACTGGTCAGATCTGAAATCACCCTCAGAGGCATTATGTATATTTGAGGTAGAACAAGTAAGGTGCTGTCTATCTGGCTATGGGCATAGTACAATAATCCACAATACTATAAAGTGAATATGAGGACCCATTGCGGTACCTGTAAAGAAATACACACAATGGGCAACATACTTGAAAACGTTGCTGAAAGGTAAAAACATTAGTGCAAACAATCCAGTGCAAACAATATAGTGCAAATACATTATATGTATAATGTAAACATTTTAAATATCACCTACCTAGTATGCTCACGGACACGTTTAAGTCTCTTTTCTTCTGACGCTTGTCATAGAACTGGAGCAGAGTCCCAAACTCAGTTGCAATTTGTAATCCACATAGGTAAAATTGTAATCCAAATGGGTAAAAAAATAGCAGCAAAGGTTCCTTAAAAAACCCTCTTTCAAGGGGCTCCCCAATAACCTGAAGAGGGGGAAAAAGGGATGAGGCACACATCTGCGCAACTTGGTTTAATTTTTTTTTTTATGACAATCCATAGTCATCTGGGTGAGGACAAACGCAGGGCAACAAAAATAAAAACACACGCCAACTAGTGCTCACCCTTCAGGTTAAGTCCACGTTGTGGCTCCCATAACAGCTGCAGGATCCTTACTTAAGGGCCAGTAGGTCCTCTTCACTGCTGCTGGAGCTAAAAGACATGAGAGGGTGCTCCTGCCTCATGAAAGCGACACTGGCTGTGGCAGCAGACCCCCACCGACCTCTCAGGATGGTCTTGGTAGTGACCGGGCGGTCACACTGGCAAGGGCCGTGGCAACTTGGGCCTTGCCCATTACCTTGCAGTGGCCAGATCCTCCCGCCGGCATACAAGGTGACAGAATCTCCGGTTGTAAGGGCTCTGGTAACGGTCTTCCGCGAGCGGCGGACTGTGTGGCCTGCACCTGCCATGGCAGTTGGTATTGTACCACCGATGGCTGGTACACAAAACTGTTGGTGGTCATCTGTCCCACATGAAGGATCGGTGGCGATGGCAAATCGGGTATCAGGGGTTCCAGCTGAGCTTGGTAATGGGATTTCTCCTCAGATCGCAGAGTCCCATGGGAACACCGAGCTTCTTCTGTGGCCTGGGCCTCCTCAGTCCAGTCTTCCGGGGGCGCTGCAGGAGTAGCTGGTCGCTTAAGGAGTTTCACCCCAGTAGCAAATGGGCCTTGGAGGCTCTTCATGGGGGTATACTCCACGTAATCCCCTGCGTGGAGATTGTGGCGGACGGGCGGAAGATACGGCCGCTTTACAGAAGGGCGGTTCACATATAACTCTTCCGCCGTCTCCTCATCGCCGATAAAACCTACTTCCCATTCCACATTGATCCAAATAACGGTACTCCTTCGGCACTCCAGCTTAGAATCACCGGACCGTGGGTGCTCCAACACCTGAACAACCCACTCCTCTACCAGCTTTTTGTATTCCCAGAGGGTCAGGGTGTTCCGGAGGACAGCCTCGGGGACCATAGAATTTTGACGAAGGGAGTAGTCCTTCCGCGGCGGAGCAGGAACTCCTGCCGCCTCCGCCGTGTCAGCCAGTGGAGTGAACACCTCAGCGGGTACCTCAACCGACTTCTTAGGCTGCCGGACATATTGAGAGACGTAGATCTCCTCCGGTTCCTTCTCCTCATAGGGGTTGGTGCCCCACACCATGCCTCCCCAGTCAGGACCTCGCTGTGTCGCCATCTTAATTTCCTGAGTTGCATCGTCTTCCTTGCGCGCTGGAGAAGGGGACGGAGCGACCAGGGAGGAGTCTGCATTGCAAATGAATTTAATTCGTATGCAATAGCATATAGAGTAACTTATACGTAGCAATAGCATATAATTGATAGGACAAACTACGTAGCAAATGCGTACAAAGCCAAAGCGAATCACCTAATATTCGGATTCGCTTCGCAGCTAAAAATTCCCAAGATTCAATACGAATCAACAAATCGATTCGCTCATCTCTAATAGCAACCTACCCTCCGTGTAGTGATGTAAGTTTGTTGGGATCGTTTTGATGCAACCTCCGATTTTACAAGTTTGTCCCTAAGGTTGAATGAATGTCTGTATGAGATTAGTGGTCACTTCAGACAGTCACTTCAGGGATATGTTTAAAATTGCTGGTAAGGATGCGCCAGTGTCTCTTGATAATGCTGCATATAGTGTTACTTTGTTCTGTATATGTAGTTATAAAAGGTATTCGTGTAACCAAGGATTTTTGCATGCCAATATTTTGGCTATGATATGTGCGTGCCCTATTGAGATGTTTTTGTAACATTTTATGTGGATATCCTCTCATTTTAAATTTATGAAGCATCTGTTTATACCTCCCAGGCAGTTTCTCAGGATCTACTCATTGCTTGACAAAGGCCCCATGGAGCAGGGCTGAAACATTGCATGGAATAAAAGGGTCAACCACCTTTTTTACAAGCCTGGAGTGCTGCCTCATCATTTGATTTTTTACTGATAGATATTCTAGGTATAATTTAGGCCATCAATATGTAAGACCATTAATGCTCCTATCTTCCTACTCAGTATTATTTTTCCATACCCTTCATTTTACCTACATTGTCCCAAGGCAATTATTTCATTAAACTCCCTTCGTCATTGTCCCATCTTCTCTCCAGCTTGACAACAAGGCTTAGAGTACTTGAATGCTAGAAACATTGTTTTACTTGTCAAAAACCATTACAGGGACCCAAGAGATAACACAGGCCATCTCCAAAGCTTTTTTTTTATGAGTAATGATGTGTGATCCTTTAATTCCTGAAGACAGGTTTCTCCATACATATAATTGCAGCATTGATCTTCTTAAAGATAATGTCATGAGAAATCTATCACACATCCTAGACAATATCCTCCATTCACTTTAATTAAAATGTACAGTTGCATGACTTGCTGGAATAAGATAGCACATACTGTACAGCCCTTGATTTCAACTATTTTTTTGTTAAGTTCGCGCACTTAGAATACATGCAAGAAATATAATAAAACCTATTTTTCTTTTTGACTCTTTGAAATCTATTGACTTCTTCCCTGGAGCCTCAGCTAAAGATTAATGAGTATAGTATTCTGAAAATATAAGTCATGGGTTTAAAGATATCATTATTTCTCTTTGACAGAATAAATCCAGTGGGAGTCTATTTTCCCCCAAGATGAATGTTTATATGCTTCTGATGGAAAAAAAAAGAAAGAACATAACCCCCTTTATAATAAAATATTTTTGAGAAAATGTGGCTGATGTGTAGCATAATGTTTTCATTTCAGTTTGTAAGTTTCACCAAGATCTCAATCTATTCGTTTCTGTATAAAATAGAATACACAATTGGTGTGTAAATTAACATTATAATGTAGCTTTTTATGGAAGGATCTTATAAGCTTTTATCAATGCAATATATTCTTTTAAGAAGGAATAAAGGAAGTAAATAGAGAAATGCATGACAATAAAACTCCTTATTTTTGTGTATGTGTGATGAGGATGAGCTATGCTGACACCTCATACTTTCATCCTTATCTTACAGACTTTGAACACTGTATGTCTGTGAACTATTGTAGGCATGTATACTGGGAAAATTTTCTGATGTAGGGTATACAATGACGTTCTCATATACAGTGGTCCCTCAAGTTACAATATTAATTGGTTCTAGGACGACCATTGTATGTTGAAACCATTGTAAGTTAAGTAATCAGTTTCAAAGCCCCAAAATGTCATCCAAGATAAGAGAAAATAAAGATTTAAGAAAAATAAGCAGATAACTAAGACAGATAAAACAAGTCTTTACATATAACAGTCAGGGACAGCTGATAACTAGCAACTAATCCAGCTATTTTACCTGAGAAGTGGCCTTGATTGGTTGGATCTGAGTCTGAGACATTGTATTTTGAGCCTAGTTTCAATTTACGATGGGTCAGAAAAGACCATTGTATGCTGAACATATTGTATCCTGAGCAGGGGCGTAGCTAAAGGCTTATGGGCCCTGGTGCAAGAGTTCAGCTTGGGTCCCCCTCCCCTTCCCTCAGCGCTGGTGCACCAAGCTTTTCTGCTGGCCAAGTCAAAAATTGACCCCCCCTTCATGCCAAATTCTCACCCTAACCCTTTCCCTCCTAACATTACGTATATCACTACAGAACATACAGGGTAAGGCTACATTCACACGACAATTGCTTTTGCGGCCTCTGATCCACATATTTTGCGGCTCAGATGCGGACCCATTCACTTCAATGGGTCAGCAAAAAATGCAGACAGCACAATGTGTATTATCCGCATCCGTATGTCCGTTCCATAGCCCCGCAAAAAAAATAGAACATGTCCTTTTTTTGTCTGTTTTGCAGACAATGATAGGCATTGTTACAGTGGATCCGCAAAAAAAAAAACGGATGCCATACGGAACATCATCCATTTTTTTGACGGATCTGCAATTTGCAGACCGCAAAACACCAAGTTCGTGTGAATGTAGGCTAATACAGTGCCCCATACCTCTTACATCCAGTGATGTCTCCTCTGATGTAGATGTTCCCTGTCATCTTCTGCTTTCAGACCAGACACCATTTTTCAGCCATTTCTCATCTCTGCAGTTTGACCGAAAAAAAATCTTAGTTTACTACTTTTCCATCATCCTCCCTTCATCTGGACAAATCATCCTACCACCCCCAGTACTATGCCACTAGTACCACACAGATAGTTCCACCATCAATAATTATTGGCACACAGTGTCCTAAAATAACTGCACCCAGGAAATAGTGCCCCTGACAGTAATAGTGTAAACATAACATTCCCCAGAAATAATTGCACTATGCTGATACTGTGCCAGGGTGCCCCCCACAGTAATAATGCCCCCCAAAGTCCCAACTAATAATTCTCTGCCAGAGTGCACTTGTTAGTAATAGTGCCCCCAACAGTACTAATGTGCCCACTGTGCCCCAGAAGCAATAACACTTCCATAATGCCCATACTAGTAATCATGTTCCCCAGAGAACCCTAGTAGTAATAATTTTCCTTATAATGTGACAGTACAAAAATGCCACTTTATGTGTACCAGTGCAAAAAAACCCTTTTAATGCCCCCAGTTGAGCTAATGTCCCCATAGTGCCCCCATAATGTGCCAGTATAAAATATCCCTAAATAGTGCCCCAGTAGATGCCCTCAATGTCCCCCATAATTTGTATAAGTATAAAATACCCCTTTTTAGTGCACCCATAGTACCCGCCATAATGTGTCCCAGTATAAAATGCCCCTATACAGAGATCCCCATATAAAATATCCCTTCTTTGTGGCCTAAGTAGATGCCCCCATAGTGCCCCCCAATAATGTACAAGTAAGAAGAGCCCCCATAGTGCCCCCCAATAATGTGCCAGTAAGAAGAGCCCCCAAAATTTCCCCCCAATAATGTGCCACTAAAAAGTGTCCCACCTTCATAGATGCTCCCCAAATATGTACCAGTAAGAAATGCCCTCAGTGCCCCAAGTGCCAGTAAGAAATGCCCCCATATGCCAGTAAAAAAATGCCCCCAGTACCAGTAAGAAATGCCCCCAGTGCCCCCATGTGCCAGTAAGAAAATGACCCCAGTGCCCTATGTGCCAGTAAGAGAAATGCCCCCAGTGCCCCCATGTGCCAGTAAAAAAATGCCCCATGTGCCAATAAGAAATGCCCCCAGTGCACCCATGTGCCAGTAAAAAAATGCCCCCAATGCCCCCATGTGCCAGTAAAAAAATGCCCCCAGTGCCCCCATGTGCAAGTAAAAAAATGGCCCCAGTGCCCCCATGTGCCAGTAAGAGAAGTGCCCCCAGTGCCCCCATGTGCGATTAAGAAGAGCTCCGGTCCGTAATTGCATCATACAAAAAAACAAAATACACTTATACTTACTTCCATCAGCGATGCGATGCAGGCCTCTTCCTGTCTGTGTTCTACGCTGTATGTCTCAGGCGGCGCGATAGGTCTGCAGCCTATCAAATGAATGGGGAAGGGAGACGCCTCTCCCTCCCCTGCCCCGCAGCACAGGCATCTGTATCGCTGTCCTGAGGACGGCTATACAGCTGACTATGGAGATGAGCGCTTCCACAATGGAAGCGCTCATCTCCGTCTGTCCCGCCGCCCCCCAACTGCGGCCCTGCAAGTGGCTGTGACCGCTGCGACCCCTATAGCTACGCCACTGATCCTGAGGCCATTGTATCTTGAGGGATCACTGTACTTTACTGACTAAAAGGGTGTTCACCTAACAGACCTAACATACGTTTAACCATCTGTATTGATAAGGATCATATAATGTGTTTTTCAATTTGACTTTGTAGAAAGGCAAATATATCCCATGTGTGAAGGGTCATACTAGTGATATACACAATCAGTTCACCCAAAGGACAATGCTTTGGTCCCTATTTTTAATGCACAACTTCATTGTGAATAAATCATTTAGAGGGAATATGTCATCTGGTCAGTACCACTTCATTTTATAGGGTATAGCCACTAGAGATGAGCGAATCATGCAAAAAATTATTCGCCGAACTTTTCCTAAAATTCGCATATTCGACGAATAGATTTGTTGTATTTGCGTACAAAATATACGTTATTATGTGCTATTTGCAAATATTCGCTCACTAATAACGAACGTTCATTTTTCAAAAGGTACGCAACTTTATACACTTTTAATCTATACACTGCTGCGTACGAATATAAGTCTTGTGAATGCACGCACAATGCTAGGTCGTGGCGTACGAACCTCAGAGTCAGAGCAAATTTTGCTGGCAGCGGCAACGGCAAGCAGGCATTCGTGTCCATTCAGCTCTGAAGAGCTAAAGTACATGGTCCAGAAGATGACAAGCTGGGCTATGATGGCAGTGGCACCCATCAACACCCGCACCAAGAAAAAAATAAAATAGTGGAGTGGGTGATACAAGGCCTGCGCCATCACTGTCAGAGTGAGCGGACCCCGGGCCAGGTCCAGAGGAAGTGGTCGGACCTCAAATTGAAGTGCCCAGAGCGGCTAAGGCAGATCCGGGATGAGATACGAGAGGGTGAGTAACCAAAAATATTTGATAAGTAACATGTTAAAAAATTAGTTTACTGTCTGTATTGTATATGTACCAGTGCCATTAAAGAAAACCGTATAGGACAACGTGGGAGTGCGTAGTGCGCTGCAGCAATTTTCTTTTATGCTAGGCCACGCCTCTAACTCCACTCAAAGGCTAGGGCTACACGACAACATTTTTATAATGGAAGTCTATGGTGTCGCACTGCGACATGCGACATGTTGCGACTGCGACACGACAGTCGCAGAAAAGTCCATCCAGGATGGGTTTTTCTGCGACTGTCGTGTCACAGACGCAGCATGTTGCATGTCGCAGTCAACACCATAGACTTCCATTGTAAAAATTGCCGCGAACACTGTCGCGAGTGTAGTTGTGCACTATGTGTCACGTGACTTACTGTCGCGCGACACATGTCGTCGTGTAGCCCTAGCCAAACAAGTGAAGGTATTCTCAGATACGTGCCCCTTCCCAGTAATTTGCCTTAGGCTACATTCACATATGTGGCATTGATCTGGCAGGCTGTTCCACAGTATTTGTCCTGCCAATTCCCAGCGTTCTTGCGGATAGCGGTCGGATCAGCGCCATCCCCCATTATTGTTAATGGTGCTGGCCATTCTCCCTTTTGTGTCAGGCAAATGCCGGATCCGGACAGATCCGGTGGGCTGTTCCCGGCCGTAATAGCCCGCCGGATCTCTAGCGCTAGTGTGAAAGTTCCCTTATATGCCCCTTCATAGTTAGCGCTTCCTCCTCCTACACAGACTCAAAGATGTGCTCATGCTGCAGCTAATGTGTCTGGAGTGGGTGATTTAAAATATATTCCCGCGATAACGATATTAAGAAATTTATCACAATAAATACCCATTTAGAAGAAAAAAACACTGGGGGCCACAAGGAGAAGACATTATACTGTATGGGGGCAGCCACAAGGAGACATTATACTGTATGGGGGCCACAAGGAGACATTATATTGGACGTCGGGGAAGGTGAAGGGACTGCTCCCTGGTTACCGTCACCCGTCTCTGCTTCCTATGGATGCAAAGACAGCTGACCATGGGACATAGCCACCCGTTCCCGGACACAGACGCTAAAATCCTGACTGTCCTGCCGAATCCGGAACGGTTGGGACTGGAGCTATGGTATACTAGTGCATTGTATGTGCTGTATTTCTATTTGTGTAATGGGTGGCCCTTCTGTCTTCAAAATACAAGCTAATTTTATATTTTATCTTTTATAGCTCCAACCGTCAGGGGGGATATCGATTTTTCCCCAGGCCCATGGGAAGACAACCCAGTATGGGTGTCCCGTAAGTACAAACCCCTAATTCACAGAAGTGTAATATTTTCAAGCACTAGGATCATGCCACCCAACATGTTATTGATAACTAGACTGTGTACACATTATGTTCTCCAAGTGGTTAGTGAAGCAATAATTTTAAAATCAAGTTAGTTAAGGAAGTATAAACTTGTGTTACCCCAAAAATATTTAACAAAAATGTTAATCATATTATGCAGCGCTCAGACGCCATTTGCAGCGGGGCGACCCTTCCCCTCCAGGGCCCTCTAAGGAGATGGCTCTCTTGTCCCAGTGTAAGAGTGCCAAGGGTATTTTAGGCCTACAGTGTCTCTGGGGTATGTGTCATGGTGTTCCTACCTTGATGGACGAATAGGCCCCAGGCGGTGGCTCTGGCTGCAAAAATGATAGGTGGAATAATTGAGGGTCGTCGAGTGAAATGATATCCAGACCATGACTGGGGTGTTACAATTATAGTACATTCTCAATCTCTTTTTAACAAAGCAAGAAACAGCCCTGTACCTCACATAGATCCAGAGATCTGCAGCAATTACTGCTACATCAAGCTGGTTACTAAAGGGTAGTGTGACTAGTGTCTATTCTGCTGCATGTCAGGACTCATGTCCATCTCTCCCTATCACAGCTCAGGACAGGAGGCAGTTGAAGATTTAAACTGAGCATGTGCGGCCTTCTCAGTGAGCAGTTCAAAGAAAATTTAGAAAAAAAATGGCTCATTATTTAAAAATATATTTCACTGAATAACTGAGTCACTTCTAGTAGATATACAAAATATTTCATGACATGCAACTAGTATTCAGATCCAGGTGCTGCTTTGAAAGTTTAGAATATTTTTCGTGGGACAACCCCTTTAACTTGATATTACATACTAATTATATTCCTGTTTCCACTCCTACAGACATACCATCTGACTTCGAGATGGAGGCCGCCATATGGCGATTTGGCGTGAAGCTCTACGCTGCCACCCACCTCCTACGCAGCCTCCAGCTAGACCAGCTGGAGCTACAGCAAATGATGGCGGCACGTCGGCATCCGCTTTAATTTTTATTTTATTTATTGTTTGTATTTTTCTGTTTTCAAAAAGGGTTTTTATTATTATCATTATTATTATTATTAATAATAATAATATAAAATAGGTATATAACCTGTGGTTTGATGTTTTTGTACACCTTTAACCCCTTCCTGACATACTGTGAAGAAATATTGTTAGGAAACATATATGTATGTAACGCACAAGTGCTGCCAAAAATGACACGGAACAGGCACTCCAATACAAGGGGTATAAAGAAGGGCCTCATTCACATTGTGGAACAATTGTTCTCGTTGTGGGACTCATACACTCATAAAGCCTATGCACAAAGTGACAAGTCTGCCAAAATTTACAAGGAACAGGCACTCCGATACACCTTTAATTACACATAAAGGAGGGCATCAGACACACCCGTGAAAAATTAAGATTGATGGCCTGCTGGTGAACAGACCCATGAAAACATTATATTTGAGGGACTGGTGGTGAACAGACTCATGAAAACATTATTTTTGAGGGACTGGTGGTGAACAGACCCATGAAAACATTATGGTTGAAGGCCTGGTGGTGAACAGACCCATGAAAAGATTATGGTTGAAGGCCTGATGGTGAATAGACCCATGAAAACATTATGGTTGAAGGCCTAGTTGTGAACAGACCCATGAAAACATTAATTATGGGGGTAACGTTAACTAACAACAGCTACAAGCGTAGAAAACGGAGGAGGAGTTAGACAACAGTGTTTGCTTTTGAAACAGGGTTTTGTAGACTTCGGGTTCGAACAGCCCATGACATGACACTAGACATTTGGCTGTAAAATCATGGCCCGGCTGACAGCAACAGTGGGAAGACAGCACTCAGACTATTCTGCCCTGCAAGGCCTGATCTAATCACTAGCATCAGCAAGAGGAGTATGAAATTCGGATGTAATCCAGCCTTTATTCATTTTTATAAAGGTATTTTTTTGAACACTGCCTGGTGACAGATTTGTCCTTTTGGGTGTCACCCCCCCCCCCAACAGCACTAAAAACCCTATCTGACATGACACTTGAGGCTGGGCAGGAAAGAAGCCCTAGTGCATAGTGGGACAGTTCCAGCCACTGTTGTAATCTGTGTGTCCAGAAGTCCAGGGGGTCTGAGAAGAGGCTTTGTGAGCCAGACTGCAGGTAAGCCTGAACCTGCTAATTGAGGTGGGTGATCTGGGCCTGCTCACTTGGCTGCAGCTGTTGGGAGCCTACAGAGAAAAATTCCTGCATCATACTCATTAGGCTTAACTGTCTGCTGCTGGTTGTGGCAGAAGGTGGATTACTCGGCCGGACCTCCTTCTCAGACTTGCTGGCAGCAGGCTGGGGCTGGCTTCTCCCGCAATGAGACTAATTTCCCTTTCCTGGGGAGGAAAACAATCCCCCATGTTGGATTGATACCGCGGGTCCAGAAGCATCGCCAGCCAGTATTCGTCAGTCTGCCTTATGTTTAGGATACGCCTATCAGTGCGTAAGCATGTGAGCATACAACTCGCCATCCTGCCCAGCGTGCCTGAGAGGCCACTTCTTTCCATCTCAGCCTCTCTCCGAGAAACTGCTGGGTCCCTGAAGTGTCATCATCCTCATCCTCCACCTGTGTCTCCTCCTTCTCCTCCTCCTGGTCATCAACATCACCCTCATTAAAATCCTACTCCTCTTCCCCCTCCTCTAACTGAAGCTCCTCATCCTCATCCTGCTCCACAAGGGAACTTTGGCATTGGGGCTCCCCTACAGTGACAGCATGGCGGCCGGTAGACAAATGACCAGGATTTCCTTCCCCCATTGCCCCCTGCTGCATGAGCGTGAGTTTCTTTTCCAGCACAAATATTATTGAAATTACGTCGTTCACACCGCAGCTGTCCTGGCTGACCAATTTGGTGGCTTCTTCTAAGGGCCTTAGAACAGTGCAGGCATCTTGGACCAGCCTCCACTGCCGGAAATCAAAGCCGCACTTGCTCCCTATGCTGGAAGATTCTGGCTACTGCTGGACAAAATCGTCCACTGCCTACGCTGCTCTAAGGAGTCGCTGCAACATATGAAGAGTGGAATTCCACCGGGTCGCCACTCACCTATTAAGCGGTGTGGCGGAAGACCGTTTTGACGCTGCAGTTCCAGCAGAGCGTGCCAAGATACATATGAATGGCTAAAATGAGTGCAAAACTCTGCGACTTTGCCAGCACTGTGCCAGGCAGTGAATGTTTTTAGAAATCTTTGCACCACTA
>ONZH01014699.1:0-116958 GCA_900303285.1 Rhinella marina
GGTAGCGGCCACGATGATGTCAGCTGGCAGGATGGGCTCAGGAGGAACGTCAGGAGGCTGATACGCCTGAAAGCTTCGGGATAAGGCGTCAGCCTTAATGTTCTTGCTTCCAGGTCTAAAGGTAACACAAAAATCAAAACGAGTAAAGAACAAAGCCCACCTTGCCTGTCTAGGATTCAACCGTTTAGCGGACTCCAGAAACATAAGGTTTTTATGATCCGTGAGTACCGTAATGCGGTGTAATGCCCCTTCTAAAAAATTACGCCACTCCTCAAATGCCCACTTAATTGCCAGTAACTCCCTATTACCAATATCATAATTCCTTTCAGAAGAGGAAAACTTACGGGAGAAGAAGGCGCATGGTTTGAGATTAGTTAAGGTGGAAGACCCCTGGGACAGTACTGCCCCCACACCATCCTCAGATGCATCCACCTCCACTACAAAGGGCTTGCTCTGGTCAGGCTGGATTAACACAGGAGCATTAGTAAAACACCTCTTTAGCTTCTCGAAAGCTTCAATAGCTGCAGGGGACCAATTAACAAGATCAGCTCCTTTGCGAGTAAGATCCGTAATTGGTTTGACCACTACCGAGAAATTCTTAATAAATTACGGTAGAAGTTCGCGAAACCTAAAAATCTTTGGAAGCGCCTTCAGGGAGGAAGGTCGCACCCAATCAAGAATGGCCTGCACTTTAGCTGGGTCCATCTTGAAAGAAAAAGGGGTCAAAATGTATCCCAAAAAGGCCACCTCCTGAACTCCAAAAATACACTTTTCCCCTTTAACAAATAATTTATTCTCACGTAACACCTCTAACACTTGCCTGGTGTGGGAAACGTGAGATTCCCAGTCAGCAGAAAAAATAAGGATGTCATCAATATATACGATCATAAACCTCCCAATAAAAGGTCTGAAAATGTCGTTTACAAAATTTTGGAAGACAGCGGGTGCATTACTTAACCCAAAGGGCATCACTAAATACTCATAGTGACCCTCAGGGGTATTGAAGGCCGTCTTCCATTCATCCCCCTCTCTGATTCTGATCAGATTATAAGCCCCCTTCAAATCCAGCTTAGAAAACCAGCAGGCACCTTGGACCTGGTTCAGTAAGTCTGGAATAAGGGGCAACGGGTACCTGTTCTTGACCGTGATTTTGTTAAGTTCTCTGTAGTCAATACAAGGCCTCAACCCTCCATCCTTCTTACCAACAAAGAAAAACCCCGCTCCCATAGGGGAAACCGAAGGCCGGATATGACCCTTGGCAAGACTCTCCTTAAGGTAGTCCCTCATGGACTGACGCTCTGGATCATTTGCGCCATGCCCTGCACCTGGTCCGAGAGAACCCGCAACGGCTCCATATGGTATGGCCTGTGATTCTGTCACGGGGGAGACAAGGGAAAGTGTGCCCTGTACTGAACCCCACCTCTTTCCCTACCTACTTACAGTTGGAGCCCTAAGCGGCAACACCGTAACTTGGCGGCGTTCCCTATACTGCGTAAGTGCACAGGGAGGGAAAGGGATACACAGGGAGAGACCAAACACAGACAGTACAAACACAATAACAGAATGGTAAACTAGCCGGGTCAAAATACAGGAGGTCACATCACATACCAAGGGTCAAGCAAAGAATAGTCAAAGTCCGAGTCCAAAATCCGAAATACCAAAATATCCAATACAGCAAGGTCACACACAGCACTGATCAAAGGGAGAAGACTAATCACAGGCACAGAGTGAGGAAGTTGCCATCTTTAAATAGCCCGCCCAGGATCATGTGATGTGGCCAGCATCACATGACCTGAGGCGGAGCAAGCTGTCAAAACAATATGTAAAGTAGCCATGTGGTGTGATCAGCACCACATGGCTAAACCCAAACAGAGAATTAACTGATGAAGTGCTGGCTAACCAGACCAGCACTTCAATTCCCTACTGCTCGTCTCTAGGGGGGGCGCTGCATGAGGGAAGCGCGCCGCCTGCTTCCCATGACATTATTAATATGGTATTAATATGAATGTATGTTTGGGGCTAAACATCAGCGTTAATCCTGGATAGAAAGATTTCTAGAGCCACAGCTGTATAGTTATGTGTATTTTCCATGATTTCTGTCAGTGAAGGGAACATTCTTCATAATATCCAGAGGCTTAAAGGGGTTGTCTGAGATTTTGATATTGGTGAACCTATCCTCAGGATAGGTCTTCAATATCTGTTCGGTGGGGGGACAGACTCCCAGCACCCCTGCTGATCAGCTGTTTGAAAAGACCATGGCGTCTTCCTAGACCTCTGACGTCACATTCATCGGTCACATGGCCTAGGCGCAGCTCAGTCCCATTCAAGTGAATGGGACTAAGCTGCAATACCAAGTACAGCCACTATCCATTGGATGGTGCTGTGCATGGTAAGTTGGAGAAGAGGCGGTTGCGGTGCCGGTAGCCGTACCCCATGCTGATCTGATATTGATGTCCTATCCTCAGGATTGGTCATCAATATCATATTGATGGGGGTCCAACACCTAGTGCCCCCACTGATCAGCTGTTTGTGGCAACTGCTAGTACCCACCGTGTCAGACCTCACCAGTCTGACATTGATGACCTATCCAGAAGATTGGTCATCAATATCTAAAATGTAGAAACCCTTTTAAAATCTGTACAGACCTTATACTTTTCATCACTAAGTGAGATGCTTTGCATGATATTTCCCTTCTTTTTTTCTTGGTATGCTACATTATATCAGTGTAGAAAAATTTATCAGGATGGACCCAGGCAGTTTATGTAGCTTTCAGGGTAATGCTATTTTATCTGCAATGGGTGTCACTGGATATTTGCTAGGAAGTAATTGGTAACTTCAGTTTGAATTGCTTGCACTGTGCATTCACTACCCATGGTAGGGACCTTTCATAGTCTGACAATGCCATTAGCCAGGCCTATAGGCTAATACTGGAATGCAGTCTACAATAGGGTTGCACGATATATCGAAAACTCGGTACGGTTTCGGTACCTAGTGCGGTACCGAAGCTCGATACCGAGTTTTCTTGCAGTCCGATACTTAGAACATGGCGCGCGCATCATGCGTTGCCCCATGTTCTAATATCGGGCTGCCGTGCTGCCGCGCTGCCAGGGCCCCCGCACCCCCCTCAGATCAGCCCACCCAGGTCCCAGCCACTTAAAAAAAAAATCATACTTACCTGTTCTGGCCGCCGCTGTCCTCACTGGTTCCGCGCTCCACCGTCTTCCCTGACGCGCACTATGACCTGACGCAGCGTCAGGTCATAGTGAGCGCCGGCAGGCAAGAGAGTGGAGTGGGGAACCTGAGGACAGCGGCGGCGGCCAGAACAGGTAAGTATGATTTTTTTTAAAGTGGCTGGGTGGGCTGATCTGAGGTCTGACGGGGGCACAAGACACTGACCTGAGGTCTGACGGGGGCACAAGACACTGACCTGAGGTCTGAGGGGGGCACAAGGACACTGACCTGATGGGGCACAAGAGGCAGGTCTGATGGGGGCACAAGAGGCGACTGAGTCTGATGGGGGCACAAGAGGCTGACCTGAGGTCTGATGGGGGCACAAGAGGCTGACCTGAGGTCTGATGGGGGCACAAGAGGCTGACCTGAGGTCTGATGGGGGCACAAGAGGCTGACCTGAGGTCTGATGGGGGCACAAGAGGCTGACCTGAGGTCTGATGGGGGCACAAGAGGCTGACCTGAGGTCTGATGGGGCACAAGAGGCTGACCTGAGGTCTGATGGGGGCACAAGAGGCTGACCTGAGGTCTGATGGGGGCACAAGAGGCTGACCTGAGGTCTGATGGGGGCACAAGAGGCTGACCTGAGGTCTGATGGGGGCACAAGACGCTGACCTGAGGTCTGATGGGGGCACAATGTGTTGATCTGATATTTATTATCTCTGTACGGTGACATCACTGTGTTTATTATCTCTGTACAGTGACATCGCTGTGTGTATTATCCCACTGCAGGAAGAGGTAAGTGGTCCGTGTTTGTGTGTTTGTTTTCTATTTTTCAGGGTCGTGAATGCAGAGGACTACGTCGGATTCGGTGGACTACGTCGGACCAGCTTTTTTTTTTTTTTTTTTTTTTTTAAATAAAATGGTCAAACAGGGGTCTGGGGGAGTGTTTATTTCAATAAAATGTTTTATACTTGTGTGTGTGTATTTTTTTTTTACAATACTACAGTTTTAGTAATCACGGCTATCTACTGACGGCCCTGATTACTAATACTGGGCTTAGTGCTTGCCGGTATGGCAGGCCAGCACTAACCCCAACATCTATTACCTCGGCACCCACCGCCACCAAGGGTGCCGGGAAGAGCCGGGTACCCGCAGGACCGGACCTTCTAAATTGAGGGTCTGGCTCTGGGGCGGCTGCAGGCTGGTACCATTAGGCTGGGAAGGGCCAATAACCGTGTCCCTTCCCACCCTGGTAGTGCCAGGCTGCCGCTGCTGGTTGTATCTGGCTGGTGAAGGAAAAAAGGGGGGACCCCACGCCTTTTTTTTTTAAATAATGAAATTTTTGAAAAAAAAATGGCGTGGGGTCCCCCCCTTTTTTCCTTCACCAGCCAGATACAACCAGCAGCGGCAGCCTGGCACTACCAGGGTGGGAAGGGACACGGTTATTGGCCCTTCCCAGCCTAATGGTACCAGCCTGCAGCCGCCCCAGAGCCAGACCCTCAATTTAGAAGGTCCGGTCCTGCGGGTACCCGGCTCTTCCCGGCACCCCTGGTGGCGGTGGGTGCCGAGGTAATAGATGTTGGGGTTAGTGCTGGCCTGCCATACCGGCAAGCACTAAGCCCAGTATTAGTAATCAGGGCCGTCTGTAGATAGCCATAATTACTAAAACTGTAGTATTGTAAAAAAAAAATACACACACACAAGTATAAAACATTTTATTGAAATAAACACTCCCCCAGACCCCTGTTTGACCATTTTATTAAAAAAAAAAAAAAAAAAAAGCTGGTCCGACGTAGTCCACCGAATCCGACGTAGTCCTCTGCATTCACGACCCTGAAAAATAGAAAACAAACACACAAACACGGACCACTTACCTCTTCCTGCACTGGGATAATACACACAGCGATGTCACTGTACAGAGATAATAAACACAGTGATGTCACCGACCGTACAGGGATAATACACACAACGATGTCACTGTACAGGGATAATAAACACAGTGATGTCACTGTACAGGGATAATAAACACAGTGATGTCACAGTACAGGGATAATAAACACAGTGATGTCACAGTACACCTGTGCAAACAAGGCCTGGGGGGACCAAGATAAGGCTAGGGGCTACACTGAAAAGGGCCAGTGGCGCACAGATAAGGGGTAAGGGGCAGGGTCACAAGCAAGGTCCTGGGTGGGGGAAGGGGGGGTGAGGGGTGCACAGATAAGGGCCAGGGTGGCGCACACAGGGGGCAGCAGAGACGACAACCAGAGAGGCACAGACAAAGAGGGAGTGGGGCACAGATAAGGGCCCAGGGGCGCAGACCAGGAAGAGGCGTACAAAGACAAGGGCCAGATCCCAGGGGTGCAGACAGGGGCCAGGTAGGCACAGCCAAAGGGGTGCAGATAAGAGCCAGGGGCTGCATTGAAAGGGCCAGGGTGGTGCACAGAGCAGGGTCAAAAGCAAGGTCTGGGGGGGGGGGGTGAGGGGCGCACAGATAAGGGCCAGGGTGGCATTAATAGGTTCTTCTTTATTTTGGCGAGGTATCGTATCAGTATCGAGTATCGTGATACTTTTGTACGTATCGGTATCGAACTCAAAATTCTGGTATCGTGACAACCCTAGTCTACAATGTATATTGTGATTGACAACTTCATCATTTTTGTGTTTTGGTTGTGTATTGGTCCTGTCATTTGTTCTATACCTCTCACTCCACATTCCCTATCAACCTAATTAAAAAGATTATGGGGAATGCCTTGGTTTTAAAAAGTTTTTTGTTTTTTTTTAGATTTAGTCTGAACCGGCATTTTAATGTCACCCTTGCCAGTTTCCGAAAAAAGTGGTATGGCGGGGGTGGGGGGTGGATTGACCCCAGCACATTTATCTTTATTTATGCCAAAAACTGGCAGAAATGATGATTGAAATATACGCCAGCTATAAGCTGGAGTAGATTTCAGTCTGACACATGGGCTGCCGAAGCAGGCATTTAATTTATGACGCGGCTTGTGTCTTGTCATAAACTAAATACTTGCTCCAGCAGCACAGAATCCACCTAGATTATGCCAATAATGATAAATCAGGGTCCATATATTTCTCAATGCTCATATGTATTTCCGATGTTGGTTTAAACATCACTGTATTGGGGTACCTACAAACGATGCAGATTATGTATGGTTTTTCCCAGCAAATTCCTGTTCGAAAAAATGCAGTGTAATACAGGACCAGTAAAGTGTACATGAGATTAAACACTTTGTTCTTTTTTCTGTGTGGAAATGGACTTGCCCTGCAATTAGAAACCAGCAGCATGTCAATTATGTTTGTGGATCTTTTGTGTAGATTTTACCCTTTTCAATGCAAAACCGCATTAAATCTGCTCCAATCTTCTGCATGTTAACCTGCACCCGTATGCAGGTAACCTTAGGGTGCTGCCGCATGGTCAAGTTTCTTGATACAGTTTTGGAAGCCAAAATCATAAAAGTAGGGAAAGTATATATATGAATTCTTCTCTGTTTTGAATTTACTCCTGGTTTTAGCTTCCAGCACTACATCAGATTTACCTGACCATGTGGTTGTACACTTACTTGTAAAAAAAAAAATCTGGTACCATGTTAGCCAGTAGAAAATTGGTTTATTGGAATCATTAAGAGAAACAAAATAACAGTCTCACAGGTAGGATACCTTTTAATGGCTAACAAAAATACAACTCAGGTCTCTTTATATTATGCCTGACAAAGAGACCTGAGTTGTCTCGAAAGCTTGCTATGTAACATCATTGCGTTTATTTTTGTTAGCCATTTAAAGGTATCATACCTGCAAGACTCTGATTTTGTTCCTCTTAATAACGGCAACCAGTCGTACCCTTACTAAATGTAATTTCCTCAGTATTTCATGGCACATGAAGTTAAATCTTGGAGTTACGTATTCATTTTTTCCAGGTTGCGTGATGTAGATGTAAGCACTGACATTTAGATCAATCTCTTTAGATCACATCACCGAGTGTTCTTTGCCTGCCTGTTCTGAATGTTACAAGGATTGATTTTGACTTCTACAGCGAGACACGGTTTATATTGGAGGAGCTGGATATCCCTGAGTCATACCTCATTTTCAAGGATGAAATTAATCTTCAGAGACTGAATGATGAAGATAAGTTATCAGTGACACTCGTGAACTTCAGTTCATTTACAAGGTATTACATATCACTTAAGGCCAGAAATGTTTGACCCTAATATCAAAATGGATATGGAACACATGGAAATGAACATTATTGGAATGATTTATAGGTACCTTTATATGCCTGTAGAAAGGATCCTACTGGTATGCTTATCTAAAGAAGCTTGTTGAAAAATCTCAGACAGGGCACATTAGGGGACATTAGAAGTTAAAAATTTATAACATATTTAAAGGGGTTGGCTCAGCTCAACATTTATGGCATATTGTTAAGATATTCCACAAATGTCAGATAGGTGCAAGTCCCACCTCTGGGGCCTGCTCCTGTGTCCAGAACAGGGTACTGGAAGTGAAGGAAGCCACACAGCGCATACAAGGTGTCTTGTCCATTCACTGCTATGGGACACCTGAAAATAGCCAAGCGAGTATGCTTTGCTATTATTGGAAGCCCCATAGCACGAAATGGAAATCAAGCCAAGCAAGCATGGCTACCCCTCTATTCACCACTATAGGACTGCCAGAAATAGCTGAACCGGTCCTTAGATATTTTTGGAACTCCCATAGCGGTGAATAGGAATTGCTGTCCTTTCACTTCAGGAGTCCTCTTCTGGACGGGTGGTACCAGCACCTATCTGACATTTATGGCATATCCAAACAATATGCCATGAATGTTGAGAGTAGACAACCCCTTTAAATGGAAATTAAAGTTCCCATTTAAAGTGTAACTGTTTTAGTTTAAAGAGTCCTTTATCAAAGCGGTAATTGAGCGTTACTAAGGAGAGTCTGTTTTCAATCTTCAGCATTTTACTGAGCACTGAAAACGCCTGTGCGTAACAAGTCAGATATGTAGGGTGTTGGACAGTGATAGTTAGGTCACATGTCTATAGTCAGGGACTGTTGTAGTGACAAGAGGCAGGCTGGAAACCTCTATATGTCACACACAGGTTTCTTCAGTGCTTGGCAGAACTGAAGACTGAGGAAAGGCTTCAAAGTTTCTTGCCATTCTTTAGGGAACTTAGATTGTGAGCCCCATTGGGGACAGCTTGATGCTAATGTCTGTAAAATGCTGCGGAATATAGCAGCACCATATAAGTGCCTATAAAAATAACGTCTACTCTAACTAAATGTGTGTATAATCTAACTCTGTGTGGACATTCTGAGATGGAATCAAAAGAACAGCAGGGGGAGCAGAGATGTAACAGCAAAATTTAATATTTGAGGGACCACCACTTCAAAGGTGTTGTGCCAAGTCACATTTTTAAGTTATCCCCCAACCACAGCTTAGGAGGTAAGTAACTGATTGGTGAGGGTCGAATCACAAGGACCCCCACTGATTCTCTGTTGGAGCGAGACTGAGTGCTCCACCCAGCTATCTCCCGTAGTCCCTTAGAGAATGAATGTGGATAGGGCATAAATTGAAAACGTGGCACAACCTCTTTAATCCAGTGTACTAAATTATGAACATTTTTTGAAGACTTCTATCTTGTTCCTATATAGTGAGGATAAAGGTTTGGCAGCATCAGTCATAAAAGTCATAAATCCAGAGAAGCAATATAATGGGGATCGAGAGTTTCATGACTCATCTTCTGTCTTAGTAGCGAAGGAGATTCTTGAGGAAGCACCAGAAGTACTTACTCCTCAGCTTGCTCATCTACTCAGAGGTGAGTGATTACTCCTGATAATAACGTACACAGTGAAAAGTTTAATGGAGTGTTTCTGAGTCTCCTCATGCTGAAAGACCATGATCTATTCTTTGGTTAACAATCCCTTAAAAGACCACAGGAGGCTTCATAAAAGAAGCAGGGAGCAACGGTTTTGTTAAAGAGTAGCATTATATTGAATATTAAAAAATGAACATGGAAAAATAGGCAGGAGCTAGCTGTACTGTAGGACTAGACAGGAATATTAAGTGATGCTATCTGCACATCAGTTGGGTGGCTGGAACAGCTCTGATGGTTGTTTTAACTTTGTACCCTGGGGCTGTGTGGCATTGGTGATAATGGCACTCATGCCCTACAGTGGACAATGAATATGGATCAGTGTCCTGTGATTGCATACTTAAGAGTTCTCTGGTCAAAAAATGTTTATATAATTCAGTTTTGATGGTGAAATATGTAACTTTCATTATCCTTCCATTATCTGAAACAGCTATAATCAAAATTCCATTATGTGCATTCTTTTTGCTCGGATTGCCCAATATAACCACTGCACTAGCGAGCAGTGGGGATCAAAACAGAGTCATAAATGTGAATATTGTCTTTTCTTAATGTAATGTCATTGTAACATATACAATTAGGTATATAAAATACATCCCTTATCTCTAGGTATATAGATTTTTTTCTACTACAACCTAAATTGAGATTACAATACCAAGGACAAGCCACAAAATAATGCAAATCAAGGAAGTAGCAGGTGTCGCTAAAATCAACTTTTCAACCACCTAGCTCCAACCTGTGGCATGAGGGAGGTACATAAAAGCCAAATTGAAAGCAAAGTTTTTTTGCCACATGAAACCTCAAAAATCGTTAATTGGATCATTAGTGCAGCACAAAAATCCAAGTTTCCTGGTGGCAGATCGTGTTGTGTAAACACAGTCTGCTGCCGGGAAACAAGAAGTCTGTATGGGGAAGAGCCATAGTATTAGCAATTGTTCCTCCCCATAGTCTAGAAGAGCTGGAGGAGATCACTGCATGTACTGTACAGTATCTCACAAAACTGAGTCCACCCCTCACATTTTTGTAAATATTTTTATTAAATCTTTTCATGGGACAACACTGAAGATATGACTTTTTGATACAATGTAAAGTAGTTAGTGTACAGCTTGTATAACAGTGTAAATTTGATGTGCCCTCAAAATAAAAAGAACTAAGAAGTTGAGTGCACCTGCTCAGCGTCAGATCCAGAAGTTGTCTTTTCAAAATAGACGTATGAGTGCTGCCAGCATTGCTGCACAGGTTAGAGGGGTGGGGGGTCAGCCTGTCAGTGCTCAGACCATACGTTGCACACTGCATCAAATTGGTCTGCATGGCTGTCGTCCCAGAAGGAAGCCTCTTCTAAAGATGACAAGCAGACTAAGGACATTGATTACTGGAACCATGTGAAGCATGGTGGTGGGAGTGTCATGATTTGGGGTGCATGAGTGCTGCCGGCTGTGGGGAACCAGGAATGCCAACATGCACTGTGACATACTGAAGCAGAGGCAGTATTCCAACAAAATAATGACCCCAAACACACTTCCAAAACAGCCACTGCCTTGCTAAAGAAGCTGAGGGTAATGGTGCTGGACTGGCCAAGCATGTCTCCAGACCTAAACCCTTTTGAGCATCTGTGGGGCATCCTCAAACAGAAGGTGGAGGAGCGCAAGGTCTCTGAAATCCACCAGGTCCATGATGTTGTCATGGAGGAGTGGAAGAGGATTTCAGTGGCAACCTGTGAAGCCCCAGTGAACTCCATGCCCAAGAGAATTAAGGCAGTGCAGTAAAATAATGGTGGCCACACAAAATATTTACACTTTGGGCACAATTTGGCCATTTTCACTTAGGGGTGTACTCACTTTTGTTGCCAGCGGTTTAGATATTAATGGCTGTGTGTTACACTGTTAGACAAGCTGTACACTGACTACGTCACATTGTATCAAAGTGTCATATCTTCAGTGTTGTCCCATGAAAAGATATAATTAAATATTTACAAAAATGTGAGGGGTGGACTTACTTTGGTCAGATACTGTAAATGCACCAGTCTCCTCCTCTAGCCATCAGCAGATTGTTGGGAAGGAACTCTTCCTTCCTGACAATCTGCTTGTATATCTCCTGTGTAAAGGGCCCTTTAGTCGACGTGCCAGTTATCACTGCTTGTTGCAAACTGTCCTTGAACTGACAGACCTCGGTTTATCACTTCAGCAGATTGTTATGCGACTAGGCTGAGATTTCAGCACTGTTTAATTTTGTGTGTCTTAGTAGTTCACAGAACAATGACAAACTGGAATTACAATAAGAGGTGCACATAGGCAAACCTCTACATGGACGGATTGTCTCTTTATTCATTCTGTACTACAAGTGAAATTGGATGTCACAACCCAATACAAAAACCATTGGACGGTGTTTGCACAACATTGGGCTACGACACAGCTACATGTGTTCCATTGACTATCATCTTCATCGATGAGTCCTGTTTTTGTCTCGGACACAATAATAGCCAGAGATTAGTCAAGAGACCACGTTGGAAGTGCTATGAGGAAGCCTTCACAAGGGAATGTCATACTCCCGGGATTATGCATTGGGTTGGCATAATGTATGGTAGCCAGACCTGTTACATTGGCGTTACATTGATTTGGTTGTAGAACCAGTGGTAGGGCCATTTCACCAAAGTCCCAAGAGTTGTTTTTTAACAGGACGTTAGGCTGCTTGTTGCTCGTGCTAGCATGAGCAGCCTGCGTTGCCTAAACATGCTCCTGTGGCCTGTAGCGTCTCCAGATTTGCCTCCCATCAAGCACATCTGGGACATCATTGGTCAGCAATTGCAAAAGAAGATGCAAGCAGTGGATCTTGATGATTTGCATACAGCATGGCAGAACATACTTCAGACAACCATTAATAACCACTTTGATAGCACGCCAATTTAAACTGCATATATTCCTGCTAGTGACGCTTATAATCAATACCAAATATATATTGAGATGTTTTGATTATTTTGTTTAACTTTTTTATCATTTGTATATGATTAATGTTGATCAATCCTGTGATTTCCATAATTCCATGACTTTTCCTTCTTTTTGTTGCAACTTCAATGTTTAGGAGTGTATTTAGAACAGCACTGTATTCAGTTAGGTAATGGTGTGCCAGTGGTCCAGTTCCTGATTATGGCATAATAGTAAAAAATCCAGAGAAGTCCTATGCTCTTGGATTCTTGCTTGTATGTGTGTGTGTGTGTGTGTATATATCTATATATCTATATATATATATATATATATATATATATATATATATATTTTTATATATATATATATATACATATATATATATATATATATATATATAGATAGATATATGTAATATATATATAATATATATATATATATATATATATTGTAGGTCATCAATATCAGATTGGTGGGGTCAGCACCCCTGCCGATCAACTGCTTGAAGGGGTTGTGGTGCTTGTGTGTGCGCAGTTGTAATTACACTGCACCCCTGCTATAAATGAGACTTTGAAGAGGAAGTGGCACTCCAACAAGTGCCAAGACCCCTTTAAACAGCTGATCAGCAGGGGTGACTGACGATATGATATTGATGACATATCCTGAGGACAGCTAATCAATATCATGGTACTGCTGTATTGTAAACTTTGTGTTATCTTTCAGATTATCATGCAGTGTTATATATAGTCTGGATTGTCAGGCGTATTTATTTTTTTTTTGTGCCCTCAGGAAGCATTCTGTTTAGCTGCTTATTTGCTGACCATGAGAAACTACCTGAACAACATGAAGAAATTGTATGCATTCTGGAGGAGAGGTTTTCAGAGCTGCCACCAAGGCAGGATATTATCAGTAGTCTGCAGGAAACAAAACTTCATCATACACAAGGTATGGTATTTTACTCATATTACCATATTATATTGCACTATATACATTATACAGGCTCGGACTGGCCCACAGGGGTACAGATGAATCCACTGGTGGGCCCCTAGTCTCCCACCCCCTGCAAAAGTGGCACACAACACAGTAGACTTACTGTACTACATACATTTAATGTACAGCACCTCAACCAGCCTATGTTCATATAAAAAACTTGGTAAATTATTTATTATATTTTCATGTATTCGTACGGTGGGCCCCCAAAATAAATTTTACTGGTGGGACCTAGGTACCCCAGTCCGACACTGACATAGTGATCATGTCACTAATCCCATACTGTGAATGCTGTAAAAAATAAGTATAAAAAGCAATCAAAAAGTACCCCAACATGGTACAAGTAAAATCTACATCTCATCTCAAGACATCATACATTTGTCTCAATAAAAATAAATACTGTATAAATTTGGTATTGTCATAATCAACTATAAAAAGTGTAAAGAAAAAACAGCCAAATGCGAATTTTTAAATGGCCACCTAACCTCCCAAAAGTGGAATAAAAAGTGATACAAATGTCATATCCACTACAAAATGACACTGAAGGAAACTATAGCTTGTCCACATAAAAAAGCCATCTAACAGCTCCATTAACAGAAAATTGAAAACGTTCTTGCTCCTAGAATATGGTGATATAAAATACAAACCATTTAAGTGATTTTAGAGTGCAAAAGTAATAAAGCATAAATAAACTATGGGGCACATTTATTAAGACTGACACCGGTCGTCATAAAGCCCTATATCTGGCGGAAGATCCACCGAAGATATAAAGAGGCGCAGGCTTCTCCATAACTTCAGCACATCCAGCGCCAGTTATAAATGTTAGTTAGCTTCCTTGCTGTCTTAGATTTAGACCATTTTCTACGCCTAAAACAGGTGTAGAAAATGATGAATGAGACAGTCCTGCTGGACCGCCCTCACGCCATGCCCACAGTTTTAGACCTGGTTTGAGCAGAGTAGAGAAAAAGTTACCGATAGCGACACAACTAACCGTTGTACCACCATCTGCGCCTGAAATACGCCTAATTTAGGCATATTTCAGCTTAGTAAATGACCCCCTATATGTCAAATTGTAATCTCCATATCTCTGTAATTGTATTGTCCCACAGAATAAAATTATCATGTTGATCTAGGACAGTAGGTGATTAATTCCAGTTTTTCTGGTGTCTTTGGCTGGGATTAATGTAAATATCCCCATCGGTCTAGGGCAGTGAAGGGATAAAGTCTGTATGCCTGGTGGTCTTTTGCAGTGAGGGTATTGATTGCAGTATCCCTGGTGGTCTAGACCAGTGAAGGGTTTGATGTACAAATCTCTGGTGGTTTACAGCAGTGAAGGGTTAATTAGTATTTCTTGTGATGTAAGGCAGTGAAGAGGTTAATATAAGAATCCCTGGTGGTGTACCTGAGGTCCAGTGGTTATTCATCCTTCCAAGCTTCCACATAGAAGACTGATGGCAAAAAGACCACCTGGTCCATTTAGTCTGCCTTGTACTATTATTATTATTATTGTTATTACATATTTTTTTAACTTACAATTATCCCAGGCATGTTTAAATTCACTTACTGTAGCAAGAAGCTGGACACTGATAGTACAGCTTCCTGTTCTCTCCCTGGACTGATCATTGAGAGGAGTGCAGTGAGGAATAAAGAGGACTATCCTGTTGTAACTGTATGCCTACACGGTTCTCTCTATGATTAGGCACATTGATTCCGAATCCGTTTGCTAGATCATTAAGGGTAGAGCTCAGGCAGTGTGTCTGAGTGGGCACACCTTATGAGCTGAGGGACTGTATTGTCACACAGCTTAGATGGAACAGTGTTTTGGGAAATGTTTCCGCTTCAATGAGCCTTTCACAAGCATTTTATATTGGAGATAGGCTCATTGGAAATGAAATGTTGCATGGGTGAATACAGGCGTGTATTAATTGGAGTGCCTCCTTAGCAATATTCCCACATTATCTCAGATGGGAATACCCCTTTAACTTTTATTTGTTTGGTATGAAGGACTCTGGACCTGGTCCTGCAAGGTTTGCACCTTTTTATTCTAAAAGGGGTTGTCTAAGTTAAGAAAATGGTATTTATAACAAAGACAAAGTTAATAGAAGGCACTTACCAATGTATTATGATTGTCCATATTGCCTTCTTTGCTGGCTTGATTCCTTTTTCCATCACTTTATACACTGCTCATCCAGGGGTTGCAGCTACCTTGCAGTCCAGCAGCGGTGGCCATGCCTGCACACTATAGGAAAAGTGAGACAAAACCTTTAAGAAAGTCCACTGCTGCTGATCACTTTGAGACAAATGCCCATTATCTACATATTCATGCTGTGTGGGCATAGGTGGATCAGTATGTCCCTAAAAGGTCTGGTGTGCAACATGAAAGCACTTTCCATCTGTCCTTATATAGAAAATGAATAAAATATAATTGTGGTTGGCAGCTCTGCAGAACATAATACTATAGCCTATGGGAGGGGGGACACATATGTTGGTAATTCATTTCCACACACTTCTATCTGGAACCTGTGCAAAACTGCCCATGAATGGGCCCCAAAAATGGAAAACTGGAATAGAGAAAATTATGATCAATATATAATAAATATGAATATATGTCAATAGCTGTTTCTTTTCATCCATGGTGTGTGGCGTGTCCTCCCCTTCACCATTTATCGGAAAAGGAAAAAAAGGAGATATCATTTAAATACCAATTCAATCTGTTCCAACCAAGAGAGACATAGCAGAACACGCGTGTGACTAGGGAAAACCTCATGCTGTTTTCCTGTCTAATCTCAGCTCTTTTTTTAGCTCTTAAAGGAAATCTGTCACCAGGATAATCGCTATTGAAGTAAAGCCATAGCCTAATAGCACTTAGTACCTTACGTATTTCCAAATGTGCCTTTGTTCCAGCAATATATGTTTTTTATCCTTTGAAAATCCAGTTTATTTGGTATGCAAATTAGCCAGTAAGGTGCCCAGAGGGGCGTCACTCTTGCAGGAAGGAGCCCAGCCACGCCTCCTGCTAGGGCCCAAGCCTACACTCATGCTGGGAGCAGGGAAAAGGGGGCAGAGTTATGGCTTGAATGTGATGTAGGAGGTATGCCTGAGCTCCTTCCTGTAAGAATGAAGCCCCTCTGGGCACCTTATTGTCTCATTTGCATACCAAATAAACTGGATTTTCAGAAGATAGAAAACCTCTATTGCTGAAACAAAGGCACATCTATTAGGCTTTGCCTTTATTTACTTCGATAACGATTATTCTGGTGACAAATTCCCTTTAACCAGAGACCACTGAAAAGTGGTGAGGATCATGAAATGTTGCAAAAATGTCGCAGTTGCCATGATTTGCAACTTTTTACACCACAAAACTGACAACATATCTGATTTCATAAATGACCCCTTTGTTTTTAAAGTGCCCAAACAAAATATCTAAAATAATTCACGTTTCTCCAGAATCATTAGTCTGCCCCCCTCTTTTTAGGGACAGGGACATGATTATGGTCCAAAACATTGAAGATGTGCAGATCTTTCCTTCCTACATTTATTTATTATACTCGCTTATATAGTGCTACTATATTCTGCAGCGCTTTACAGACATTGGCACCAAGCTGTCCCCTATGAAGTGCACAGTCTAAGCTACCAATCAGTATGTCTTTGGAGTGTGGGAGGAAACCGGAGGAAACATACAAACTCCATGAAGAAGTTGTCCTTGGTACATGTCTCTGTAGTTTCCACTATTGACTTGGGTTGTCAAGATTGTTTACATTGTAATGACAAAGTTCACTAGGGTTTGGAGATTTTAGAGATCTTAAAATTATTTTCAGTAATGAGACAAAACTTTCTTCTGTTCGTTTGCTTAATAATGTGAACATATCTAATTAGTAGCCCGGTGTGCTTATGTTATAGTGTTTCAGTCAAGTTTTAAAATACTTTATATTGCTTTAAGCACTTTTTGGCATACTTGTTTATCATCTTCTGTGGTTTCACTGACTAAATGTCTTTCATATAAAGAATTACAATTAAATAGTGTCGCTTGATTGACTTCATAGATCAAATACAAATAAATATCTACATAGAAATAATTAGCAGATAAGGATGTGATTGCTTCCCTTCAAAGAGAATAATTATCATGCAAGTCTATAGTTATTTCTGTTTGATTATGCTTTACAACAAATAAACAATTAGTAGTTATTGTAATGCTTCACTATGTTACTTAATAAAGAAAAGAATAATAATTAATGGGCAGACTTGATGATACTATAGGATTGTATGGTTAAGGCTACTTTCACACTAGCGTGTTTAAATTCCGGTATTGAGTTCCGTCATAGGGGCTCAATACCGGAAAAAAACGCTTCAGTTTTGTCCCCATTCATTGTCAATGGGGACAAAACTGATCTGAAGACAACGGAATGCTCCTGAAAGCATTCCGTTCCGTCTTCAGACCGGAGAACAAACTGCAGCATGCTGCGGTTTGCTCTTCGGTCCAGGCATCCGCACCAAGACGGATCCGGAATGACCCCCAATGCAAGTGAATGGGGACGGATCCGTTTGGTATGACACACCAGCAGTGTTCCCTCTAAGCCTTGGCACCTGCCGAGCGGGGTTGGCTTAGAGTTGGACAATGCTTAGTCGAAGGTGGGCAATATGAAAATCAAACATGAGATAATCGGTCAAATATCTAATCTAGCTTACTAAATAAGACATTGGCCAGGGTTGAGCATGGCATTTCTGGGGCCCCATATAAATCTATGTATAAATTCTCAACCTAACCCCTTCCCTCCTAACATTACATATACCAATACAGAACCTACAGGGTCATACAGCGCCTCATACCTCTTACATCCAGTGATGTCTCCTTTCATGTAGATGTTCTCTTTCCTCATCTTCTCCTTTCAGACCAGACCACCATTTTCAGCCATTTCTCGTCTCTGCAATTTGACAAAAAAAAATTTAGTTACTACTTTTCCATCATCCGCCCATCTTCTGGACAAATCATCCTACCACCCCCAATACTGTGCCGCTGTGCTCCCCAATACTATACTACAGAAACTAGTACCACACAGATAGTGCCCTTCAATAATTATTGGCACACAGTGTCCTAAAATAACTGCACCCAGCAAAAAGTGTCCCTGACACCAACAGTGTAACCATAATGTCCCCCAAAAATAACTGTGCCAAGCTGATACTGTGCCAGAGTACCCCCCACAGTAATAGTGCTCCTCAAAGTCCCACCAATAGTAATTATTCTCCTACAGTGCCCCTAACATGTCTCCACTGTGCCCCAGAAGTAATAATGTTCCCATAGTGCCCATACTAGTAATCATGTTCCCCATTGACCCCCAGTAGTAATAAAGCCATAATGCTCCCCAGTAGTAATAATTCTCCTTATTATGTGCCAGTGCAAAAAAAAAAAAAAAAAAATACCCCCTTTTATTGCACCCAGTTGAGCTAATGTCCTCACAGTGCCCCCATAATGTGCCAGTATAAAATACCCCTATATAGTGCCCTCAGTAAATGCCCCCATAGTGCTCCTCTCCCCCTTCCTCATAGTGCCCCCCATGATGTACCAGTATAAAATGCCCCAGTAGATGCCCTTAGTGTCCCCCATAATTTGCAAGTATAAAATCTTAGCGCCCCCATAGATGACCCCATAGTACTCCTCTCCCCCCTTCCCCATAGTGCCCACCATAATGTGTCCCAGTATAAAATGTCCCTATACAGAGCCCCCCATATAAAATACCCTTCTTTGTGGCCTCAGTAGATGCCCCCATAGTGCCCCCCAATAATGTGCCAATAAGAAGTGCCCCCATAGTGCCTCCCAGCAATGTCAGTAAGAAGTGCTCCCCCATAGATGCCCCCTATAATGTGCCAGTAAGAAGTGCCCCCCATAGATGCCCCACCATCATGTGCCAGTAAGAAGTGCCCCCCATAGATGACCCCCAGTCATGTGCCAGTAAGAAGTGCCCCGCATAGATGCCCCACAATCATGTGCCAGTAAGAAGTGCCCCAGTCATGTGCCAGTAAGAAGTGCCCCCAATCATGTGCCAGTAAGAAGTGCCCTCAATCATGTGCCAGTAAGAAGTGCCCCTAATCATGTGCCAGTAAGAAGTGCCCCCAAAGATGCCCCCTAAAGATGTGCCAGTAAGTGCCCCCCATAGATGCCCCCCCAAACATGTGCCAGTAAGTACCCCCATAGATGTCCCCCAAACATGTGCCTATAAGTGCCCCCCATAGATACCCTCCCAAACATGTGCTAGTAAGAAGTGCCCCCCTATAGATGCCCCAATCATGTGCCAGTAAGTGTCCCCCCAATCAGGTGCCTATAAGTGCCCCCATGGATGCCCCCCAATCATGTGGCAGTAAGTGCCCCTCACAGATGCCCCCCCATCATGTGGCAAAAAGAAGGAGGCGCGTGAAGACGTGCTGCCGGCGTCCCTGGCTGGAGTATGTAAGTATGTATGTGTTTGTGTGTATGTGTGTGTATGTATGTATGTTCTCTGTGTCTGTGGCAACATGTGTGGGGCCGGAGCGCTGCTCCGGCTCCACATATGTATCAGCGCCAGTACGGATCCGTCGGCACCCTTTAGGTGCCGGATCCGTGCTGCCGCTAGTGTGAAAGTAGCCTAACACAATAACCAGGCACATTTGGTATGCATCTTTGCTACGGTTTAACAATATTTTACAGATAAGATTTGAGGAAAAATAACTTTACTTAAATTATTTTTGTACTAACCTGAAGTGTTTGACTGGCCACTTAATTTTTTTAAAGGCTCCCCATGGTGTAAAATATTAAATAAGTCAGTACTGCCGATCACCTGCTGCTCTAGTTACAAGAGTCCATTGTCCTTGTCAGTCTTTTAAAAGACTTTTGTTTAAATGTAAATGGACAAAACCCCCTTTTAATTAAATTTGTTTTTACAGTTATTACATATTTTACTAAATACATTTGTTGTGAACAGGTCCAAGTGTTGAGGACATCTTACTCAAAGAATTCAAAGAATTGTCACATGGTGACATCAAAGTAGCCATTACAACTATGCACATGTCATTGGAGGTAAGAGCAATTGTTACTTTTTTACATTTACATACTGTATTTAAAAATACATTTATATATTTGTTATTAAGTAATTATTACTATTTTAATGTTAGTCCTATACTATTCATGTTACAAAACATTTCAAAGAAAAGTAGAGGGACCTCACTGTAGCAGCATGCACCTTTTAGCCAGGTATTATGTGTTGCTCGTTCATGCTTTCTGCTCTTACACTCCCCTCAGGGTACGTAGCTTATAGCTGATAATGTAGTATCTGTTTTTTAGCTGTACAGCTACATCCTGCATTGGAGAGAAAAAGTAAGGCAGAAGGCAGAGAGCAACCTGATGCCTACAATATAGGCGCTGCTACAAATTACTCTCTCCACTCCCCTAAATCAATAAAGATGTACGCATTAACCCTTTACTGTAAAAGATCACTAGGGAAGCACAGTAGTCTTTGTCAACAAGCGTAACTGGCCAGTGATATGCTGCAGTGGTCAAAGTGAGGTCATTAACCCCTTCAAGCCCAACACCGAACATGTACGGAGTTGGGGACGTGACTTGTCGCCCAGCGCCTTAGTACTACGGCGCGCTGATCGTGCGGGTGCAGGAGGTGTGCCTGCCCGGTCAGCTTCAGGGGACCGGCTGTTCCCGTTAGCCAGCAGCACGGGGACCCGATGGACTCTCCTTCACGCTGCACACATCACATGTGCCGCGGTCAGCGGTCATTTTCACCGATTTTCACCCTTGATGTGCTGTGGCCAGCGCTGACCGTTGCACATGTCATGTGTGCAGCGTGAAGGAGAGTCCATCGGGTCCCCGTGCTGCTGTGACGGGGACCCGATGGCTTGGATGGCAGCCCGATGCCTTCCTTAGGCATCGTGGCTACAATCCCTGTGAGCCCCTGGAGTCCCCTGGATCTCACAGGAAGCAGGCTGCAAGTGTATTACACTCAATAATACACTTACAGCCGATGCATTACAATACAGAAGTATTGTAATGCATTGTAAAGGGGATCAAACCCCCAAAAGTTGAAGTCCCAGAGTAGGACAAATAATAAAGTGAAAAAGAAGTTAAAAAAATAAGGTAAACAAAAAAGTTTCAAGTAAAAAAAGTGCCCTTTTCCCAAAACAGTGCCCCTTGGGATGTTTAACGCTTAGGAAATCTTTTGGTATCCAAATCCGGCTTTAAAACTTCTCCACAACAGTATCATGGACCTGCCTGGTGTGTTCCTTGGTCTTCATGATGCTCTCTGTGCTTTAAACAGAACCCTGAGACTATCACAGAGCAGGTGCATTTATACGGAGACTTGATTACACACAGGTAGATTCTATTTATTTTCATCAGTCATTTAGGACAACATTAGATCATTCAGAAATCCTCAATGAACTTCTGGAGTGAGTTTTCTGAACTGAAAGTAAATGGGCCGAATAATTTTGCACGCCCCACTTTTCAGTTTTATTATTACAAAAAAAGTTTAAATGATCCAATAAATTTCGTTCCATTTCACAATTGTGACTTACTTGTTGTTGATTCTTTGCCAAAAATTTAAAATGTTATATCTTTTTGTTTGAAGCCTGAAATGTGGCAAAAGGTTGAAAAGTTCCAGGGGGCCGAATACTTTCGCAAGGCACTGTAATTCTGTTCAAAATTAATTTACTGTGTAAAACTTAACAAAAATAAAAATAATAGACATATAGGATATCGCCGTGTCCGTACCAAGCTGCTCTATAAAAATATCACATAATTTGCCCCTTCAGGTGAAAGCTGTAAAAAAATTTAAAAAAAAAACTTTGCCAAAACAGCCATTTTTTGTCACCTTGCCTCACAAAAAGTGTAACGCCAAGCGATCAAAAAGTCTTATGTGCCCAGAAATGGTACCAATGAAACCGTCACCTCATCCCACAAAAAATGAGCCCCCACATAAGACAATAACTCAAAAAATAAAACCAATGGCACCCGCAAGCCAATCCATCAAAATCTGCGCTTCAAAATCCATATGGCGCTCCTTCCGAGTCCTGCCATGTGCCCCCACAGAAGTTTACCACTACATATGGGGTGTTGCCGTATATATGGGGTGCATTTTCTCCTGTTAGCCCTTGTGAAAATAAATTTGGGGTTAAAGCAACATTTGGGGTTAAAGCAACATTTTATTGGAAAAAATGAAACTTTTCATTTTCATAGCCAAGTGTTTCCAAGTTCAGTAAAACGCTTAGGGGCTCAAAGTGCTCAGTACACCCCTTAATATATTTTTCGAAGGGTGTAGTTTCCAAAATGGGGTCTCTTTTTGAGGGTTTCCACTGTAGGTTACGTTAGGGTCTCTCAATTACAAAATGGTGCCTAAAAACCATTCTAGCAAAATCTGCCTCCTAAATCCATATGGCGCTCCTTTCCTTCTGACTGCTGCCACGTGCCTATAGAGCAGTTTACCACCACATATGGGACATTTCTGTAAACTGCAGAATCAGAGTAATGTATATTGAGGTTTAGTTTGCCGTTAACCCTTGCTGTGTTGCAAGAAAAAAATTGATTAACATGAAAAATCTGCTTAAAAAATGAAATTCTGTCTCCATTTTCCTTTAATTCTTGTGGAACACCTAAAGGGTTAACAAAGTTTGTAATGTCAGTTTTGAATGGGGTCATTTATGGGTGGTTTCTATTATGTAAGCCCCTTAAAATCACTTTATATCTGAATTGGTGCGTAAAAAAATGGTTTGGGAAATTTTGTTGAAAATTTGAAAAATGGCTTCTAAACTTCTAAGCTTTCTAACCTCCTAAGAAAATAAAATGACATTTACAAAATGATGCCAACATAAAGTAGACATTTTGAGAATGATGACTGATAACTATTTTATAAAGGGGGTTACTATCTGTTTTAAAAGTAGATAAATTCAAATTTAGAAAATTGTGAATTTTTCCAAATTTTTGGTAAATTTGGGATTTTTTTTTAAATAAAGGAAAAATATATTGAATCAAATTTACCACTAACATGAAGTACAATGTGTCACGAGAAAACAATCTCAGAATAGCTTGGATAAGTAAAAGTGTTCCAAAGTGTTCCATTACCACATAAAGTGACACATGTCAGATTTGCAAAAAATGGCCTGGGCAGGAAGGTGAAAACTGTCCCTGGGTTGAAAGGGTTAAGGCAGCACAGTAAATAAAAACAAGTAGATGGGCACCAGACAGATGACACTGACATGACAGGAGAAAAATCAGGTAATGATTCCTTTCTATTTTATGCAATTCCTCTTTCCTCCCCTTTTCCTTTTGTATTACCCTTGTTAACCCTTTTAACGTTGACTGGGATCAACAAAAAAATTTGACAAAGAGGGATATTAAATGGGTTAACATTCCCTGAAAAGATGAATGATTTGTGGTGGTGGTCAAGGGTAGGGAAGGGTTTAATAGATAGATTCCTAGAGGTATAGGGTTGTGAATATATTAACGGTAACACACTTGTGGTCTAGGGTAATGAAGAGATTAATAACTTTGCTCGTAAAGGTGTTAACTGTTTTTTGTTTTTTGTTTTTTGCCAATCTATGGCACAGACTAAAGCCCCCAATGCTGTCCTTCAGTAATTTCTGCCAGATGACTATGCATTTTACATGCACAGGTAGTAATACATTTGAAAGTATATATAGACTTTAAAAATGTTCCCCTTGTTGGGACTTGTGAAATCAATTAAAACCTAATTTAGGGGATTTGGAGGATTGAGATAAAATGGCATAAATTTGTCACAGACTTATAATTTTTTGCACAAAAAATAAAATGAATTAAATAATATAAATTAATATTATTTATATTAAAAAATAATATAAATTAAAGAGGTTTTATGAGAATTAAATAGTGATAACCTATCCTCTATCACCTGATGTTGCTGGAAATTATGAGACAAAAGTATCTGGAAGCAGAAGCTCCGCCTGCAGCCAAAACAAAAAATCTGCAGGGTCCTCCAAACTCAGGGACAGACAAACCATCAGAACATCTGCCCCGACTCATCACCTCATCACCTGACTGGCCCCGACTGAAACAAGCCCCGACTTTCTCTAAATACCAATCTCAGTCCACATGGGTGAGGTGACAACACATCTTGATCTCTATACTGCACCAGTGGTGCAGTGTAACTACAAATACTTGTCTCATTCACTTGAATGGGATGAGCAGTTGTAATTACATTGTACCACCATTACAAAAGAGACAGCATGCAGTTAAACTTTGAAAAGGATGCAGCTCTCTCAAAAGTACCGCAACCCCTACAAACAGCTGATCATCAGGGGTGCAGAAAGTTGAATCCCCTTACAACCTGATATTAAAGACCTATGAGGACAGGTCATCAATATTATACCACTGAAAACCTTTTCAAAGCCAAACAGTTCGGTTTCAAAGTATTACTGCAAGTATTATTTTGGGATGGCTTTCTTTTAGGCATAGTACCGCAGTTCGTAAGACTGAATAAAGACATCCGTCCATCCAGTTCAGCCTATTATCCTGCAAGTTGATCCAGAGGAAGGCAAATTGTCCTTATTTTAGGAGAAAAAAATCCTTCCCTTGCCAATCAGGCAATCAGAATAACTCCCTGGATCAACGACCCATCTCTTGTAGCTATAACCTGTAATATTATTACCCTCATTTTTATGAGCAGCAGCAGTACAGTGTGGATGTGTAAAGTGTAAAGTAAGGTCTAATGTGTGGAGAGGTAATAGAGAGGCAATTTGATGGGATTTGTATTTGTGTGTATATGCCAAGAACATTTCCCAATGTACAGGTACACAATAATGTGCGTGTGCACTGTAGTAGCCAAACTTATGGCAAAGAGATAATGTTTTGATGCATCTTTGGCCAGTTTTTGTCAGTCTACCTAAAAAGAAAGTTATTTTTAAGCGGAATTCTGACGTTACAGTTGTACGGTTTGTAGTATTATGCATCCAAAATGGATGATATTCCTGGTAACAGTTAGTTATGGATGAACTAATTTCTTAAAATTCTTTCTTGGTCTGATTCAGCCAATTCCCCCATTCTATTTTGGTCCAGCTAAATTCTATGAGAATCAAAAGTGCACTCTCTCTCTTTATCTTTCTCTTTTCCTCTCTCTCATTTCTCATCTCATTTCTCTCGCTCATCTCTATTGTTAGTTTCTCATAGAGCGGTTGATAAACCTATCACACTATAATTCGAAGTAGCCGCATTTGATGATTTAAGACAACTAAACAGCAAACTTTCTCCACTTGACAAAAGCTAGAAGTTTGTCAAATAAATTGTTTCTTTTTACAAATGTCATATCCTTGAATGTTTAAGTAATTTTGTGTGAGAGGAAATAGGATTTGGTGCCTCTCGCGTCGCTCTTCAGAAGATGCTTCCTGTTGTGAGAAGTTAGGGTATATAAAATAAATGATGTATGGAGCTGTTGAAATGCGACTTTACTTGGCTACCTTATATCTAAGGAACATTAAACATAGGGCTCTCGTTTAGCAAATAAATAACCATTCATTTCTATAGCTTCAGACCCTGGACTTTTGTGCGCTTTCTGCAGTAGATATTGAGAGGCCATTAGGGATTTAACATAAAATATATCGCCAAGGGGGCTTCTTGTAGTCGTAGTCTTTCTGCCACATGGTGTGTTACTAATGTGCATAAATGGGCTTAAATGAATGTGTTGTCTGTGCTGCATTTGAAATATGTATATATTTATATATTATTTTCTAATTATGTTTAAAAACAAAACATTAAATATGTAACTTTATTGTGTCGAAAATGTAAAATACACATATAAATCAACTTCAATTAACGTAAAAAAAAATGAAAAAGATTCGTTCATGTACTACTTCAGAGAACTTCGGACTAGCTGAGACAAGGCGATATATTTTACCAGATATTATATAATTGCTTAATTATGTAGTGAATTGAGATGGAATGTAAAATACATAATGAAACATTTTTTCTGGGATTTTGATATTGAATACCTACTGCATCCTTACCGTAGGTCATCAAGGTTAGACTGATAGGGGAACTATTCTTGGTACTCTCTATCATCATCTGTTTGAAGGGGCTGATGAATGCTATGGCCTCTTCACTGCTCTATGCTCTGTGCCCCTTAGCCCCTTTACATAGCTAATTGGTGGGGGAGCCTCGAAATTCCAAAACTGATAGCATATCCTAAGGATTAAAATTCTAGAAAACCCCTTAACCCATTGATTAGTTTTGCCATTTTAACACTTGCTTAGATCCCATATATCCATGCATTAGCTGTAATTTACAATCCCTTTTAGGGCTCATGCACACAACGGTGGTTTGAGTCTGCATTCGATTCGCATTTTTTGTTTTGATTCGGGCCCAATTAACTTTAGTGGGGCCACAAAAGATGTGGACAGCACTCCATGTGCTGTCCGCATGTCCATTCTGTGCTGTCTGCATAATTATAGAACATGTCCAACTGTTGTTCGTATTATAGACAAGGATAGGACTGTTCTATTAGAGGCCAGCCGTATTGTTTTCCGCAAAATGCAGAATGCTCATGACCGGTATCCGTGTTTTGCGAAAAACAGCCAACAATAATATGCATGAGCCCTTAGTCTTTTTCTCATTCTCCGGATGATATAACCAAGTTGCTTGGTAGTTAGAGGTGAATCAGTAATTTATAACATAAAGGGAATTAAACCTTTAACCTATTAGATCAAAGAAATCTGCCATGACAATATGGTAAAATTGTATATTATACATCTTATCTACAGTATTGCAATGTTGTGAAGCAGTGCTCTCAGTGAAATGTTATGTGAGCTATTCCAATGAGATGGAGTGTAACTACCACTGCTCCTTTCCATTCAAGTGAATGGGATGGAGAAGCTGTAATTACATCTGCTTGCTGCTGGAATGTCAACGGTGAGCAGATATATTGCCCTGGAACAAAGGTCCTTTGGACTATAAACTTACTATTTGCACTTTGAGGGGTTAACTTGCACTGTGATTTATGTTGTTGTGTGCACTTATACTGTTTCATATACTTGAACTGCATTTATAGGTTTATTGTAATATATCCTGTTCATTTACACTGTTATTAGACTATAACTGTTGTTGTGGAAAGGGTTAAAGCACAGTCAGCTAATACTGAAGGACTTTATGACTTTCTACCTGTGCAAAATTTTAGAGTTAAAAAACAGACACACTCATCTTCTGACTGCCTGGTTTAGCTCTGTGTTTTTTTTGTCTAAAGACTTGTTTAAGTCTGGAAAAAACTGCTTAGTCATTCCCATAGGCTTACATTGAAACTCTATACAAGTCTATGATAGAAATTATAACAATGTTTCTGTTTAGGCTGTACTTCTCTCCACTCCTCCCACTTGAAGGTTCTAGTTCAGCTAGAAACTGTATATAAGTAGAGCAGTCAGAGCCCCTAGTTTTTTGCAGAAAGGAACCATTGATTAGTAGAAGAGACTCTGCCAGACTGCATAAGTGACAACAAGAAGATGTTAAGATGGGAATACTCTGCCACAGATCCTGGGTCACCAGCCCTGTGACCAGGGAGCCATTTGGATGAGTGAGCAACAGATTCTGGGCCACCAGCTAGCTCAAGTGTTTCCTTGGCATGAGACCTTCTTCTGCTAGGGAGGAGACTGGAGAAGCCAGCTCAGTGCCTTGCCTGTATGGCTTTGCACTTGAGTTCCAGTAAATAAGAACACTGGTTTGCTATAAACCCTGACTCTCTGAACTTATTTCCCATTGGGGTGCACCATGCTTTAGCATCCCTTCCGGAGACCAGCAACACATGATGACACTTCAACTGTGTCCAGAGGAATCAGCGTAGCATTGGTGCCACCCCAAACCCAGCCACTGAACGTTGCATTCTCTTCAAACAGTTTATCGTCTGGGGTTGTCGGGATTGGGTGTCCTACTAATCTGATAATGATGAAGGTAATCTATATTGGAAACCAACTTTTTTAATTCTGTGTTTCTTAGTCCATTTAAAAAAAATGTGTGTTTAGTGTTATTGCCTAAACTAGCACAAATATACTGACATGCTTGTTAATGGGTTTGTGAAAAAATTGACACACCATCTGTCATAGTTACATGGCTTGAAATAAAAATCCAGATCCATCTGTGTTTTCATTATACTGTATAATGGATCAGTAGCAAGAATACCAAAATATATGCTGACAAACTGTAAAACCTTCTACTTTATTCCCCATTTAGGATTGTCATGCTCAGTACTTACTGTAATCAGGATCGGAATGATCCCCTGGTGGGCCCCTAGTCCCCCATTCCCTGCCCAAGTGGTACATGGCATAGTAGACTGACTGTGCTGCATACAGCATCTCAACCAGCCTATGCTTCCTTAAAAAGATTGTGCAGATTATTTAATGAACTACCAAGTTTATTATGTTACTATAGATGCATCATTTAGCTGAGATGACTTCTAGATATAGAGGCAGACCAGCCAGTATCCACTTCCTCAGAGACCCACTTTCTTGAAGTTGCTGCAGGGACCCCCGTAATCAATCATCTTGTAGTATCTAGTTGCTGTATGTATGACCAGGTAATATTTGCATGTATCTGTGCAGTGGGCACCAGAATGAATTTTACGAGTGGGCTCTAGGCTCCCTAGTCCGACACCGACTGTAATATTCCAGAAATGATACACTTTGTTCTACAGATTTTGGCACAGACTGAGCTAAAACAAAAGAGGATAGATGCTGTAAAACCGACACATTTCATAGGTTATAGGTTAAAGATACCATGGTTTCTCAATTAGTGATGTAAATGCAGCATTCATTATCTTACATGCTGAGAAGCTGATGAACTGTGCAATAAGTCTGAGCAGACTGAGATAAGACATTTCCACCAGTACAGTTCACAACAGAAGTTTTTCTTTTTTGCACTACTCCTTACTTAATATACTAAATATGTATCTAAAATGTAAGGGAAAACTCTGGCAAGTAATAACCTTTGCACATTTGACTTATACATCATATAGACAAGGGATCTCAAACTCGTGGCCCTCCAGCTGTTGCAAAACTACAACTCCCAGCATGCCCCAATAGCTGTAGGCTCTCCTGGCATGATGGAAGTTGTAGTTTTACAACAGCTGTAGGGCCACGAGTTTGAGATCTCTGATATATACTATGAGATTGTAAAGTTATGTGACGAACTCCTACAAAATGTGTAATCTGTGACCTGTAAGAAAGGAACATGATGTCAGCTGCAATGAGGATAATTTTCTTATCAGTGACTGTAGTTGTGAGTTATCCCCTCCCTTCTGATCCTCAGCTGTGTCATGTGACCAACACTCTGACTCTCCAAATAACAGAGCATCTTATGTGTGGACAGGAAGTCAGTTTCTCTGTATATTCTTATGATAGCCTCAACCTTAGTGTCATAGGAATGAATAGAGAGGTAACTTCCAACTCCAACATCTATTAGCGACTCCAAAACTTGTTTCTCGATGTGCCAGGACACAGGAAAACGGATAAAAAGTGCTAACTAGATAGTACTTAACTCCTAAAAAGCTGAACAGAAAAAACCCACATTCCCAGTGGGTTGCTGGAAATGCAAGGAACAAGATGGCTCTTATAAATATATATGGTGAGACTATAAATATGTTTCCACTTTTTGAAGGAAATCTTGCAAATTTTCAAATAATCTACCCTTCCAGAAGTACTTCTTTTAACTTATTCTCAGTATTCTCAGCAACACTGTCAGCTGCTATAACAAATTTACTGAGACCCCTCCTATCTGCAGCTAAACTCATGTTGTCACAGACTTGGAAAGAGACTTCTAGCCCCCACACAAACACAGTGGATAGCTAAAGTGGACTCCATTTATCGTTTAGAACAGCTAGTTTGGAAGAAATTTAGGAATTTCCCCTAACTACTCTTACTAACTACTGCCTGCTGATTACTAACTACTAATTACTTACTTACTAACTACTGCCTGCTGATTACAAAGGATACATGCCAGTTTCTCATCCATTTCCGCTATATGGTATAATCAGCAATAGAATGGGAGGTGAGCACCTGACTTATAGAAGTATCATCCTACTATTTCCCAAATTAGGCTCCAATATCTATGGTCCTCACTCCCACTATTTTCCAATAAATCCCAATTCTTTCAGTTGAAGTTTACCAGTTAACTAAGTTGTTGAGTTATATTATACCGGGCAACTAAAAAAAAGTTACATCAGGCAACCAGTTCTGTACTGCAGCTCCTCTATATGGTCGTCTTAGGTTTAGCATTATCAAGCATGCATTGAATTGAGCTAAGGATAAATATTGCTCTTAGCAAATTTGACCTATCATATCATACTAAAGTTGTGCATGACAATATTCCATAAATTGAATTAAACAGGTGCATAATGAGATTGCTACGCAGAGCGTTTATGACAGTCAAGTAGTTATATTGTTTTTCTCCTGTTCATTAAACACATAGGTGATGACATAATTTTAAAGGAGGTGTTCCAGAATAACTTAGCATCGTACTTACAGTAGGTATCTTTGGCAGTCCCTTAGACTTTTGAATGCACTCTGGATGCTTGACCATCACCCCATTCAAATAAGGGACAAAGGACCCCTGTTCTTATTATCAGTGGGGGTTGGACTCCCACCAATCAATCACTTATCAACTGTGCTGTGGATAGGTGATAAGTTATTCTGGTACAACCACTTTTAACCCCTTTGCGCCCAGTGCCTTAATAGTACGGCGCTGGGCACGTCTTTAAAGATGGTGCCCGCTCCTGAGGAGAGCGGGCGCCATAGCGGGATTCTTACAGCAGACACCCGTGGCTGTTGTCCGCAACCGGCAGTAATGCCAATCGCGGACATTTAACCCCTCGGATGCCGTGGTCAATCTTGACCACTGCATCCAAGCGCATCAAACACCAGAAGCGCGTTCTTCCGGGGGTTGCTACGGCTCCCCCGTGTGGCGATCGGAGGAGCCGGAGTATGTATGCAGCAGCCCCTGTCTTTGTGAATGACAGGAGGCTGCTGCATAGTATTTCCTATGGAGCCCTTGCCTGTAATTGGGCTCCATAGGAAACTAGTAAAATCACCATAGACTCCAATGCAAGTGCATTGGAGTCTATGATAACATAGATTCCCTATGGGAACTATAAAAAAAGTGTAAAATAATTAAAGTTTTTAAAACAAAAAAAACATAAAAATTCAAATCACCCCCTTGCGCGAAAACGCCCATACTATAAAAATATAAAAATTTCTTTCCCATACGGAAAACAGCGAAACGGAAAAAAGCATCAAAATGACCGATTCGCCATTTTTTGTCGCTTTGTTTTCTAAAAAAAATTTAATAAAAAGTGAAATGAAAAGTTCAGATCACCCTGCAAAAAATGACCCCCCATACAGCTCCGTACACATAAATACCAAAAATTTATAGGGGTCAAAATATGGCGACGAAAAAAAAAATTCCAACTTTATAATTATTTTATCACTATCAAAACGCAAGAGAAACTATGCATATCGCCAGATTCGTACTGACCTGTAGAATGAAAGTAACAGGTCATTTGTATTGCACATCGAACGTCGTTAATAAAAACCCGTAAAAACTGTGGCGTAATTTTATTTTATTTTTTTTTGCAATTTCACCCGATTTGGAATTTTTTTTCCCGCTTCCCACTACATCATATGCAATATTAAATGGTGACGTTGGAAAGTACAACTTGTCCCGCAAAAAACAGGCCCTCATATAGCTATGTGAACAGAAAAATATAAAAGTTATGGCTCTGTGAAGGCAGGGAAATTTGTGTAGGTTTTGATTTTATCAATTCGGCTTTCAGATTTGATATGGTCTGAACAAATTTGACCTGAATCAAAAGTACCCCAATTGCCCCTAAAAGTCATGTATGATACTCTGGGGTCTCTTAGGATAGGAGTGTATCCAACTCTTTTCAAGCTCTTTAATGCAGCATTAGTAATGTGAACGTGGCAGTGAAATATACTGTATGGCTATGGGTAAATCAATGGTAGCAGGTGGTAACAAAGAGCCTGTTTAATAATATACTGCCAGTGTTAGATTTTTATGCTTTTTAAAATTAAAAATGGTTTGAAAAGGATCGCGTTTTTGGGGCCGTTGTTTATACACACATGGTGGTATTTGAAAAAGCAGTGGCCGTTTTTTTTTTTTCACAAGCCATGAAAAATGGGGACATATGCCTACCAGTATTCATATAAACTGTGGTATTGGAAAAAGCGATAGCCTGTTTTTAAAAAGTGGTCCAAAAATTAGCCCTTTTTTGGCAGTAACAACTGGTTTGCTGTTATTTTAAAAAATTGATGATTGTCCAGAAAAGTAAAAAAGCAAAGGGTTCCCAGCAGTAGTAGAGTGTAGAGCAGGGATGGCCAACCTGTGGCTCTCCAGCTGCTGTAAAACTACAACTCCCACCATGCCTTGCTGTAGACTGATAGCTGTAGGCAGTCTGGGCATGCTGGGAGTTGTAGTTTTGCAACAGCTGGAGAGCCTCAGGTTGGCCATCCCTGGTGTAGAGTATAATGGACAAGACAGGAGATATGCAGTTGTGTACGGGTACAGTAGTATTAGCAGCAGCATATTATTGTTTCTTGCTTACACATTCCATAATGGATGATAGAGCAGAGAGGGAGGAGTAGGTGGGGAAGGAGAAGTAGTAGCTGATGACGTTGACAGTGATGATGACGACAACCATGGCCTACTTGTGGATGTGGCCTGGCTAGTACAATCTTTTATTCCTCAAGGGATACAACCCATTGATGCAGCTTTACATTTGTATACTGTAAATTAACGTTCATGGCTAGAGGGACACCTGATCGCTTTGATCTACAGACCTTGGCTGGGGCCCCAAAGTGGCTTGGCTATTGTGCCTGATTGACTGTATGGTGCCGCTGTGTGAATGTTATGTGTGTGGGTTGTACCAACTAGAATCCTTTTCAAATTGATACAGGTCATTATTGTACAATGTGTTATGCACTGCCTGCAGAGCTTGTGCACTGCAATGGTTTTGTCATCTGGCAATGTAGAGAAAAATTCCAATAAGGGAGATGCAAAATCTATGCAACCACTAACACCATCCAAGCTTGTCCTTGGTCTGACAGATTTTGAGCCTACGCCAAAAGTAGGAGCAGTATAGCGGTGTCACCTGTTCCCTAGTTGACCAGAGCAGAAGCAGGTTAACTAGTTTTTTTGGTGTTTGGCCTGTATGTCAGCTCCACTTTTTATTGACATCAATATAGTTCTCCTCTAATATCATAATCCTCCTCCCCCCCCATATCCGTTTCCTAGGTCCTGTCCAACACAGAATCATCATCATTATCATCCCTGCCACTTTTCTCAGACTGTCATGAGTTCCTTGCCTTTCCGTGATTCCCACCTCTGTTTCACCCTGAGTGCTACTACCACCATGGCTACCAGTTCCCCTACTACCACCACCAGTACTACAATTTTCGCTACTAACACCACCAACGCTGCTATACATTTCAGTCATCATGTTTTCCTCCTCTACCTCAGTCTCCTCCTCATGGTAGTCCAAATGCTGACTGTTTTCATGCAACTCATCAACAAGAACATTATCAGTAATATTTTCCTTAGCACCCAGTGTGTTGTCTCTTAGGAGAAAATGAGGCTCCACACTAGGAGGGGACAGAGATGATGAAAAAGAAATGCTTCTGCTGGATCTCAAACAAACTGCTATGGAGGAGGAGCTGGAGGAATGTGCTGAACACTGTTTCAAAGGCAAAATGTCACTCAGAGGTAATATCAGCATCATCTTGCTGTGACTGAGATGATGAGTAAGTAATCCAGTTTATAATGTCATGCTATTTCTCCCCAATAATACACCATTCACTTGGCCAGATGACTAATGCGAACAATGCTACTATTTGCGCTACAAGCATTCTCACTGGCAGATGAGACATGGCATTGGTCTTTCGTTTTACATTCCCACATCCATCGCCGCTTGTTTTTTACCAGATATTTTATTTTTAACACAATACTAAACAAGAAAAACTATCAGAAGTCACACAGTCTATCTACTTAAAGTACACTTTGCTGTCGGCCAGAGTCCAATATAACATACAGGAACAGGGGCAGACAATTTCAAATTGGTCAGTACTCTCGTCTGTGATCAACTAAATTTTTAAGATTAGCTTTTAACTACTGTATTTAGTTAAAAACAAAAGGGTCCACTACAATGTATGGTTGGTAACTGTGATGCACACCAATACGTGAGGCGGCACACTATCAGCACCAGGATTAATTTTGCGAGAGATCTGATGTGATTGTGAATCTTGAGATGAAGACTGTAGTGATTTGCATCAAATAACATCATGGTTGCAAGAGTCCCTGAAGCAGCCTGGCTGTTATTGTGAATTATGTGATGAAGATTGGGGTTTTGGGTTGAATTGCATTAGTTATAAATTGAGTATTATATCTGTAAATGCTGCAGCTTCCAATAAAGTGGATGCCTAAGGGCCTAACTACACCTACAGATTCTGCAGGCGATTGTCAGGACAAAAGCGCGTCTTCACGACAATCGCCTACTCGCTAGCAGAGTAGACCGCTGCTATTACCTGCAGCAATCTCCTCCTCAGTATGGGGATGAGCGATTGCCTGCTGAGAGGGCTGCCATGCAGGGGCGGACATACCGCCTGTGCAGCCGGTTCAGCTGCACAGGAGCCCAGGGCGGGAGGGGGCCCCTTTCTCACTGGCAGCAGGGCAGGGAGAGATGAGCGCTTCCATTGTGGAAGCGCTCGTCTATATTTATCTGTATCGCTGTCCTCAGGACATCGATACAGATGAATAGAGCGGAGGAGCAGGGGAGAGGCGTTTCCCCTGCTTGTTCCTCTGATAGGCTGCAGGCCTAGTGCCTGTAGCCTATCAGAGCCGTGCAGAGCGGGACACAGGCCAGAAGAGGCCTGCATCACTTCACTAAGAATGTCATGGAGGTAAGTATATGTGGGGGGGGCAACTATGGAAAAGGGGGGGAAGGAGCACTTTGGGGGCCCTATTTACTGGCACATTATGGGGCACTATGGAAAAGGGGGGGGCAAGGAGCACTATGGGGGCATATACTGGGGGCCCGATATACTGGCACACGTTATGGGGGACGCTATGAAGAAGTGAGGGGGGGAGGAGTACTATGGGGCATCTACTGGGGGCCCTATATACTGGCACACATTATGGGGGCGCTATGGATAATTGGGGGGGGGAGGAGCATTATGGGGGGCATCTACTGGGGCCCTATATATTCGCACACATTATGGGTGGCACTGTGGAGAAGTGGGGGGGGAGGAGCACTATGGGGGCATCTACTGGGGCCCTATATATTGGCACACATTATGGGGGCACTATGGAGAAATGGGGGGGGGGAAGGAGCACTATGGGGGCATCTACTGGGGCCCTAAATATTGGCACATATTATGAGGTGGCATATACTGGGGGCCCTATATACTGGCACACATTATGGGGGGCGCTATGGAGAATTGGGGGAAAGGAGCACTATCGGGGCATCTACTGGGGCCCTATATATTGGCACACATTATGGGGGCACTATGGAGAAATGGGGGGAAAGGAGCACTATGGGGGCATCTACTGGGGGCCCTATATAATGGCACGCATTAAAGGGGCACTATGGAGAAGTGGGGGAGGAAAGAGCACTATGGGGACATCTACTGGGGCCTTATATACTGGCACGCATTATGGGTGGACACTATGGAGAAGTGGGAGAGAAGAGCACTATGGGGCATTATATAGGGGCATTTAATACTGGCACCCATTTTGGTACCACTATGGGGAAGGGGGGAGAGGAGCATTATGGGAGCATCAATGTGGGGCAGTCTATAGGGGCATTTTATACTGGCACATTATGGAGGGCACTATGGGGGCATCTTCTGGGGGCACTATATAGCTATAAGCTCAACTGGGGGCACTAAGTGTTTTTTCTAATGGCACACAGTTTGGGTCATTGGAGCACATGAGGGCACTCTGGGGACATTGGCTCTACTGGGAGCACTAAGAGGAGGTTTTTTTTTTTTTAATGCCACAAAACGGGGCATTTTTTGAAGTGACGCACATTATAAGGGGGCATTTTTCTACTGTCACACATTGGAAAGAGAATTATTATTACCAGGGGCATTATGGTGGGCTTTATTACTAGTGGGGGGCTATGGGAGCATTATTACTTCTGGGACACAGTGGGGACATTATTACTGCAGGGGCACTATTACTAAGTGCACTCTGGCACATAATTATTACCATTGTTGGGATTTTGGGGAGCACTATTACTGTGGGGGCACCCTGGCACAGTAACAGCTTAGCACAGTTATTTTTGGGGGACATTATGGTTACACTATTAGCATCAGGGACACTATTTGCTGGGTGCAGTTATTTTTTAGAGCATTTTGTTCCAATAATTATTGAAGGGGGCACTATCTGGATCACAATCCCTGACATGTAGGAGAGGAGGATGAGGCAGCTCTTTACCTCAGTGTTGTGAAGTAACTTGTCCTCCTGTGTGATTAGGACAGGTTCTGTGTGTACTAATAGGACAGCGGCCATTTTGTTTCCCCTGTGATTGCTCCCTAGACAAAACGAGCCATTATAAGTGATGAACGGTATTTGGGAATATATTTATTATAAAGTAATTAAGTATTTTAATTTTCTTAACTCCCGGAGAACCCCTTTAAGGGGTATACACAACTTGACCACAGTTTGATCCCACAGAATCTGCTCTGGTCACAGGAAGTTAGTTTCTCTGCTCATTCCTATGACAGCCCCAATCTCAGTCTGATAGGAATGAATAGAGAAAGTGACTTCCTGTCCACATAAGAGACACTGTGGGATCCAAAGATTCTCATTGGGGTCTCATGGTCTAACTGCTAAAAGTAATGAAAGCTATATGTATATCAGCTGACTTACAAATAAAGTGGACAAACATTTTCTGAGAATGCTTCTTTAAGCTTTATTTATATAAAACCAGAAACCCATTAAATTTATACATTAAGGTACATATAGTGCCACCTTAAAATAGATTTTGGGGCACTGTTTAGTGCATAGAATAGCATGTGCTGATATATTTTCTATATACTGTTACTCAAAGGGAATGTGTCATCAGAAAATGAGCTATTGTTTATCACTTGCCCACCACTGCACAACTTTATACGACGTGGCTGTCAACTGTAATCCCATGCATAAAAGCATCTGGTTACACTACTATCTGCTGGCACCCCATGACACTGCAGTTCGCTGTGACAGTACTGTCATTTGTCCCAGTCACAGTGAAGTTCCTTGAGACTAGCTGAGTTGGAATTAGTTATTTGCATTTAGATAGGCCCATTGCTAAAATTGAAAAATTGGCCTGGTAAGGAAGAGCACTAAACACTTTGGTAGTGGTTAGTAGTTAAATCAAGTTTATATGTTAAATACATATATCTTTTTTAGCATTTTTGGTGATTTTGTTTAAAATTTTTATGTCACTATATTTAAAAAAAAAAATCTTATTGTGTTGTTTTAGCACTGGCCACTAGGCCTAATAATAGGTCAAGAATTCCTGTATAGCATTTAGAGAGATGCTTTACAGCAGCCACATGGGACTTAGACACAATAAACCGGAGGGGACCTCACTGACTTCTCTGAGAGATGTTTTTAGACATGCTCTGTGAACTGTGCAGAGGCTAATGTGTGGGGGCAAGAGCAGATAACCTGTGTTCATCACCTATTGTGAATGTTGTGTTATCGCTACATACTGTATGTGTTATGTCATGTGTCAATGTCATCCTGCCTGTGATGGTAATGACATGACTGCTAGGTCATTTTCTACTTTAAAGGAAATGAGGCACCAAAAGTTTTATCGGCCAGTTAAAACAGCAGAATTTTAATTTCTAATTATACTGTAGAGCATCATTATGGGGGCTGCCATCTTGTCAGAACTGTTCTTAAAGGGTTTCTGTCACTAGATCTGGGCATATTAAACAGGATGACATTTGCAGTGTGCAAATGTCACCTGATGCACAATCTGGTATTAATTTTTATATTGGTGCCCCCGTTTTTGATAAAAAAGCACTTTTATTTTATGCTAATTAGGCTTACTAGGTGCAAGGGGCGGTTACCCTGCACCTAGTAAGCTCCGTTTGCCCACCTGCTGTCACGCCTTCCTTGTCTTGATTGACAGGGCCAGGCAGCTTGTTCGATCTTCTGCCAGCCCTGTCCTCGCTTCAAATCTCGCGCCTGTGCCATGCGGAATAAAATTGGCGCAGGCGCAGTGCACGGCGCTGGCCGCCGGGCTCCCGGCTACCTCACTGCGCCTGCGCCGATGACGTCAGAGTACACCGGAGTACACAACGATCGTTGTGTTTTGCGGTCCACAATTTGCGGATCCGCAAAAAAAACGGATGACGTCCGTATGGCATCCGTTTTTTTGCGGATCCATTGTAACAATGCCTATCCTTGTCCGCAAAAAATATGTTCTATTTTTTTGCGGGCTACGGAACGGACATATGGATGCGGACAGCACACAGTGTGCTGTCAGTATTTTTTGCGGACCCATAGAAATGAATGGGTCCGCATCTTATCAGCAAAATATGTGGATCGGAGCCCGCAAAATACACTGCCGTGTGAAAGAAGCCTTAGGCCCCATTCACACGACCTTGTGAATGGGCCATATCTATTCCGCAATCTGAATCAGCTACAAATCTCTTCACAGTACAATGAGCACGCTTACGTTTTTGTGAAATATCTATTGTTTTCTTATCTTGTCCAATACATTGCAGTATTTGACACTTTTCGGCAGCAGACAGATCTTTTTTCTTTCCCATATTGCTTGAAACCTGTGACCTGCTTAATAATGTGGAATGTCCTTCTTAAGTAGTATTCCTTTTATTGGGCTCACCTGGCAAACTAATTATCACAGGTGATTTCAGTGATCCAAGGAGCCCTGAGACACAATACCATCCATAGGTTTAGTTGAAAAACAAAAAATTATATCTTAAATCCAATTTGCATAATAATTTGGGATGTGGTTTAATGTGATTTATTGCATTAGTTTATGGGAAAGCCACCTCTGATGCCATGTTCACAATCGACCACAGCATCTGAGAGGTTAAATTTATTCACTCTGCTTTATCATCGATTGTAGACATTAGCACCAGGGAGTGTGCTGTGTGAAACTGTAGGCACCTGGCGGCTATGGCACCCACTCTACTCTGGAGCTGGCAGCATATTTAAAGAGATGACATGTCATTGATGTCAAGTGGCTCAAGTAATGAAAATGTACAGTATGTCATGGCCTGGTCCTAGTTCCTGTACCACAATGTACACTTTTGTAATGGTGATCGTGACGGTGCTGTCAGTATAATACACAGCCTTACTCCTGCTACAACTGCTGGGATTGGAGAAAGCTCAGATTGTTGCAATTAAGCCCATCAGTGCTGCGATCAAAAAACGGAAGGGGATCTGATAGATAAAGGCTGTTTTTGACTGGCCAATTGTCGAGCAGTTTATCATTAACCAGCGTTCACAGTAATGCTCATTAGCAATGATCTGGCAATCTAATACTGCCACCGATTACCTGATGAACGCGCCAATGCTCATTTATTGGACAATCGGAATCTTTCAGCATGCTTAAAAATCCATGTTTCCAGCACCAGATCGTGCTGTGTAATCATGATCTGCTGTTGGCAAACAACTAGACAGCATGAAGACGAGTGATGGCATAATGATCACTCCTCTCCATGCTGTGGTGGAGATCGCTGCCTGTAATAGCAGCAGTCTCCCTCGCTAACAAGCAGGAAATTGCCAGGAAGGACAACTTCCCTCTCGACAATCGCCTGCTAGATCGTGCTATGTAATACTGGCTTAAAGAGGACCATTCACCGCTCCTGGCATGCCTGTTTTAATAGCTTAATGCATTCTCCAGGTAATAACAATTCTGGAGCATCTATTCTTATGGCTCTATGTTGTGCCATTCCTTTATTATTTCTACTAGTGTGAATTGCTAGCAGTCTGCAGTAAGGGTACAGAGGGGTGGTAACAAGTTGGGAGTGTGTCTCTGCATAGTCTGATCAGTTTCTGCATAGTCTGATAGTCCAATCAGTGCTGCCATTTTCAGACTGTGCAGGTACACACCTCCAACTGGTTACCACCTCTCTGTACCCTTACTGTAGACTTCTAGCATTTTATTAATAACTTCTAGTAGAAATAGTAAAGGAATGGCACAACATAGAGACATAAGAATAGACGCTCCAGAATTGTTTTTACATGGGGAATGCATGAAGCTATTAAAACGGGCATTTCAGGAGTGGTGAGAGGTCCTCTTTAAGGTGCACCTCTTTTCTTCCTTTATGGCATTTCCCAATATTGCCCCATTTTATTCTGATCACCATACACACTTTAAACACTTGTAACTGTGTTCGTATTTTTCTTTTTAAATCTGAATTGCATAAAATTATTGAAATTCTTCCTTTACTGAATACAGGCATTTGTACAATTAAGCAGGATCATTCTCATTTACTTTTAATTATCATAACAAATTAATTAATTCAGCCATTGTCTTCACTAATCTTCAAATGATGTAAATTAACTTAAAAACCTGCTATTTTAGAAATGATATTTTATTTAAAGTAAAATAAATAGAGAATGTTTATATAAGGTACTTAATTTCTTTATCGTATCTCTCGCAGTTCATCAACGATCCTGACTGTTTAATAAATGAGTCGCTGGGGGCGTCATGCATAACCATGAGTAGCTATGAGAATATTTCTCTAAGACTTCCTTTGTTTGTAGAACTGTGTAATATATCAATTATTCTTAATTTTACTTGCAAAATATTTTGTGGTTCAAAAACTTACATTGAGAAAAACTTTTGGAAATCCTTGTACATCTATTTGCATTTTTATTGCTCCAACTCACTCCAGTGTCTTTACTAAGGAGTTTTTTTATGTCACAGTTGCTGGGTTTGGTGCCCTTTTACCGCAGAGAGATCAGCCAGATAGCACTGTAGGACTAGAACTGTTCTATAGTTTCCCACCATGAAAAGAGGAAAATGGAGCAGAGCCAGTTCAGGGAGAGGTGTGGTACCTGTGAAAAGTTTGGACACACCTTTTCAATCCAGTTTTACTTTTCTTTTCCCTACATAGTAGACATGAAAATGGCAAAGGGACACATATGGAACCAGAATGTGTTTTATACTATAGATTCTTCAAAGTAGCCCCCTTTTTTTGCTTTGATGACAGCTTTGCACACTCTTGGCATTCTCTGTCCTGTCACCTTCATGAGGAGCTTCATGAGGTAGTCACCTGCAATGATTTTCAATTAACAGGTATGCCTTTTACAGAGTTATTTTGTAGACTGCCTTCATAATGTGTTTGAGACCATCAGTTGTGTTGTGCAGAGGTAGGATTGGTACACAGTCCTATACAGACTGACAAGTCATTACTTTAAGACATGAAGGTCAGAGAATCCAGAAAATTCCAAGAACTTTGATGGTATCTTCAAGTGCGGTCATGAAAACCATTAAACACTATAATAAAGCTGGCTACCAAACACATCTCAATATCAATTGTTTAGAGGAGACTATGAGAATCAGAACTTTTGCCTGGTACTATATGTTATAGTGCCCCCTATCATAGGGCCCCTCTCAATATGTCCTTTATGTGGAGAACTAGAATTTCTCTTGAGGTAGTCTTTAATCACATGAGGTGCATGGATGTCTTCCCCTGGCACCCACGACTTCTCCTCAAGATTGTACGCCAGGTTGTTATGTCTGGGGATGCTGAAAGGATCAATAAAGAGGGGTGCTAGTTTGAAGGAGGTTATTCCTAGTATGATATTTTTAGTTGATAACATACTCAATCTCCAGAAGAAATGGTAGAACAAGGCTGACATTGTTTGGGTATATTTTTTAGCCTTCAAATAGAGCTTAAAAGGAACCTATCGCCTTCAAAATGCTGTGCAATCTGCAGGCAGCATGTTGTAGCTCAGAAGAAACTGAGCAGAATAGATTGTTTGTAAGAAACAAAACGTGTAATTTATTCATTTAAATCTCTACAGTCATGGCCAAAAGTTTTGAGAATGATAAAAATATTAATTTTTACAAAGTCTACTGCTTCAGTTTTTATCATGGCAATTTGCATATACTCCAGAATGTTATAAAGAGTGATCAGCTTAACAGCAATTACTTGCAAAGTCAATATTTGCCTAGAAAATTAACTTTATCCCCCAAAACACATTTCAACATCATTGCAGCCCTGCCTTAAAAGGACCAGCTAACATTGTTTCAGTGATTGCTCCATTAACACAGGTGTGGGTGTTGATGAGGACAGGGCTGGAGATCAATCTATCATGATTAAGTAAGAATGACACCACTGGACACTTTAAAAGGAGGCTGGTGCTTGGCATCATTGTTTCTCTTCTGTTAACCATGGTTATCTCTAAAGAAACATGTGCAGTCATCATTGCACTGCACAGAAATGGCCTAACAGGGAAGAGTATCGCAGCTAGAAAGATTGCACCTCAGTCAACAATCTATCGCATCATCAAGAACTTCAAGGAGAGAGGTTCCATTGTTGCCAAAAAGGCTCCAGGGCGCCCAAGAAAGACCAGCAAGCGCCAGGACTGTCTCTTAAAAGTGTTTCAGCTGCGGGATCGGGCTACCAGCAGTGCAGAGCTTGTTCAGGAATGGCAGCAGGCAGGTGTGAGTGCATCTGCACGCACTGTGAGGCGGAGACTCTTGGAGCAAGGCCTGGTCTCAAGGAGGGCAGCAATGAAGCCACTTCTCTCCAGAAAAAACATCAGGGACAGACTGATATTCTGCAAAAGGTACAGGGAGTGGACTGCTGAGGACTGGGGTAAAGTCATTTTCTCTGCTGAATCCCCTTTCCGATTGTTTGGGACATCTGGAAAACAGCTTATTCGGAGAAGACGAGGTGAGCGCTACCACCAGTCTTGTCTCATGCCAACTGTAAAGCATCCTGAAACCAAACCATTCATGTGTGGGGTTGCTTCTCAGCCAAGGGAATCGGCTCTCTCACAGTCTTGCCTAAAAACACAGCCATGAATAAAGAATGGTACCAGAATGTCCTCCGAGAGCAACTTCTCCCAACCGTCCAAGAGCAGTTTGGCGATCAACAATGCCTTTTCCAGCATGATGGAGCACCTTGCCATAAAGCAAAGGTGATAACTAAATGGCTCAGGGAACAAAACATAGAGATTTTGGGTCCATGGCCTGGAAACTCCCCAGATCTTAATCCCATTGAGAACTTGTGGTCAATCATCAAGAGACGGGTGGACAAACAAAAACCTACAAATTCTGACAAAATGCAAGCATTGATTGTGCAAGAATGGACTGCTATCAGTCAGGATTTGGTCCAGAAGTTGATTGAGAACATGCCAGGGAGAATTGCAGAGGTCCTGAAGAAGAAGGGTCAACACTGCAAATATTGACTTGCTGCATTAACTCATTCTAACTGTCAATATAAGCTTTTGTTACTCATAATATGATTGCAATTATATTTCTGTATGTGATAAAAACATCTGACAAACACACATAAAAACCAGAGGGCAGCAGATCATGTGAAAATATAATATTTGTGTCATTCTCAAAACTTTTGGCCATGACTGTACTCTGATTTTAGGAGTCATGTGGGTGGTCCTACCCTATGGGTGACTAATAGAGATGAGCGAGCACTAAAATGCTCGGGTGCTCGTTATTCGAGTCGAACTTTTCCCGATGCTCGGGTGCTCGTTTCGAATAACGAACCCCATTGAAGTCAATGGGAGACTCAAGCATTTTTGCAGGGGACCAAGGCTCTGCCTAGGGAAGGCTGGGTGAAAACCTGGAAACCTCAGAAAATGATGGAAACACCACGGAAATGGACAGGAAACAGCAGGGGCAGCATGCATGGATGCCTCTGAGGCTGCCTAATCCCACCATTACCCCAAATTCTCAGGAAACAGCCTGGTGGTTACCCTCATGGCAATTGTGCTCACCCAGACCAAGAAAGGCGAGGCAAATACCCATTACATGTTAGGGAAGCACCCAACTAGGTGCAACCAAGGTCCATCACCCATGCCCATGCTGGCACTGCTCTCCTATCCCCAGCCACACGATGCAGGCATAAGCCTGACACAGCATGGCGGTGACACCAACAAGTGACCAAGTTACATGACGTAGCAGGTGAGCCACCCAAAAATTTAGCCAGTCGCAGCATGGCAGTGACAACAGAGTCACCGAGTTAGACTGAGGTAGCAGGAGGTGAAGCATCCTCCAAGTGGGCAGTACATGAGCGGCCCCAGGGTCAGACTCGGTCAGAGTATGTGAAATGTTCAGGGTGGCCGAGCGCCGGGCTCGACGGCGGACCCGTTTCGGGTTATCGATTGTCGAAATGTTGGCTGACATCAAGTTTAGTATCTGTTCTTATCAGTTGCTGTGGCTGTTGGTGGTAAAGTGGTGAGCATAGCTGCTTCCCAAGCAGTTGACCTGGGTTCGATTCCCGTATATCGCAGGAGGCAATTAAAAGAAGAACCAAAAAAAAATCAGTACAATATCTAATACGTCCCCTACCCGGGTAAATTGTTTGGAGAGAGGGCCTGTAGGTGGGGGGCAGGCTGGGGGGAAGGAGTTTGAGCTGGAAGAGCCAGAGGAGTGCCCCCTGGGCTAGCATGTGTGGTGGTGACAACAGCCGGATGGAGTTCGAATGACGACACAGGACCGCAACTTAAAAATTTAGCATCAACCGGTACAATTGTCAATTATGAGATTGATCAAGTGTGGTATGTGTTCTATGTATGCTACTCAGTTTAATACCATATATGGCACCAATCCGGAAAAATAGTTTGGAGAGAGAGAAAGATAGGAAAAAGACATAAATTGTTTGGAGAGAGGGCCTGTAGGTGGACCTCTGGAAAAATTGTTTGGAGAGAGGGCCTGTAGGTGGACCTCCGGAAAAATTATTTAGAGAGAGGGCCTGTAGGTGGACCTCCGGAAAAATTGTTTGGAGAGAGGGCCTGTAGGTGGACCTCTGGAAAAATTGTTTGGAGAGAGGTCCTGTAGGTGGACCTCCAGAAAAATAATTTAGAGAGAGGGCCTGTAGGTGGACCTCCGGAAAAATAGTTTGGAGAGAGGGCCTGTAGGTGGACCTCTGGAAAAATTGTTTGGAGAGAGGTCCTGTAGGTGGACCTCCAGAAAAATAATTTAGAGAGAGGGTCTGTAGGTGGACCTCCGGAAAAATTGTTTAGAGAGAGGGCCTGTAGGTGGACCTCCGGAAAAATAGTTTGGAGAGAGGGCCTGTAGGTGGACCTCTGGAAAAATTGTTTGGAGAGAGGGCCTGTAGGTGGACCTCTGGAAAAATTGTTTGGAGAGAGGGCCTGTAGGGGGCCCTCCTGAAAAATTGTGGTAAAAGAGTGCCAGTTAGACCTCTAAAAAATGGCATTTTTTTGGTCAGCGTTAGGCAAAGACGACAAGGAGGAGGAGTAGAGAAGAGGAATCGGATACATAAGTTATTTAAATCTTTAGCTGCTTTCCCCCGGAGGAGATTTGAATTCCGGTGAAATCCAGGCTTTGTTCATTTTAATAAGCGTCAGCCTGTCAGCGCTGTCAGTTGACAGGCGTGTACGCTTATCGGTGATGACGCCACCAGCTGCACTGAATACCCGCTCTGACAGCACGCTAGCGGCAGGGCAGGCCAGCACCTCCAAGGCGTACAGCGCCAGTTCAGGCCACGTGTCCAGCTTTGAAACCCAGTAGTTGTATGGAGCAGAGTGATCGCTATGGACATTGGTATGGTCAGCTAGGTACTCCCTCACCATCTTTCTGTACAGCTCCCCCCTACTCTGCCTAGACTGGGGACAGGTGACAGTGTCTTGCTGGGGTGACATAAAACTGGCAAAGGCCTTGGAGAGCGTTTCCCTGCCAGTGCTGGACAAGCTGCCTGCTCGCCTCCTCTCCCCCGCTACTTGGCCCACAGAACCATGCCCTCTGCCGCTAGCGGCGTCAGATGGGAAGGATTGTTTCCGCTTGTACACCAGGGCCTGTTGATATCTATTCACTCTCAGACTCCTTTCCTCTGCAGGGATGAGAGTGGAAAGGTTCTGCTTGTACCGTGGGTCCAGGAGAGTGAACACCCAGTAATCGGTGTTTGAAAAAATGCTTCTAACACGAGGGTCACGGGATAGGCAGCCTAACATGAAGTCTGCCATGTGCGCCAGAGTCCCAACACGCAAGAATTCCCTCTCCTCACTGGCCTGACTCTCCATTTCCTCCTCCTGCTCTTCAGCACATACACGCTCAAGAGTTAAGAAGGACTGAGCACTTGTACCCTCTTCTGTCTCGCAGACATTCTCCTCCTCTTCCTCCTCATCCTCATCCCCCTCCTCCGATACGCGCTGAGAAACAGACCGGAGGATGCTCTGGCTATCAAGCGACGTATCTTCCTCCACCGTCTCTTGTGACAAGTGCAAAGCATCCGACTTCATGCTGAGCAGTGAGTTTTTCAACAGGCAAAGCAGCGGGATGGTGAGGCTGATAATGGCGGCATCGCCGCTGACCATCTGTGTTGACTCCTCAAAGTTGCTCAACACCTGGCAGATATCAGACATCCACGTCCACTCCTCATTGTAGACTTGAGGAATCTGACTGACCTGACTACCAGTTCTGGTGGAAGTTGACATCTGGCAGTCTACAATCGCTCTGCGCTGCTGGTAAACTCTGGATAACATGTTTAATGTCGAATTCCATCTCGTGGGCACATTGCACAACAGTCGGTGAGCGGGCAGTTGTAGGCGGCGCTGCGCTGCCCTGAGAGTGGCAGCATCTGTGGTCGACTTGCGGAAATGCGCACAGATGCGGCGCACCTTGGTGAGCAAATCAGACAGATTGGGGTATGTCTTGAGGAACCGCTGAACTATGAGATTGAACACGTGGGCCAGGCATGGCACATGTGTCAGTCTGCCGAGTTGCAGAGCCGCCACCAGGTTACGCCCGTTGTCACACACAACTATGCCTGGCTTGAGGTTCAGCGGTGCCAGCCACAGATCGGTCTGCGCCGTGATGCCCTGTAACAGCTCTTGGGCGGTGTGCCTTTTGTCACCTAAGCTCAGCAGTTTGAGCACCGCCTGCTGGCGCTTACCCACGGCACTGCTGCTGCGCCTAGAGCTACCGACTGAAGGCGCCGTGCCCACGGATGGTAATTCGGTGGAGGAGGAGGGGTCGGAGGAGGAGGCATAGTACGTCTGAGAGACCGTGACCAAGGTAGGCCCCGCAATCCTCGGTGTGGGCAGTACATGAGCGGCCCCAGGGTCATTCTCGGTCCCAGCCTCCACCAAGTTAACCCAATGTGCCGTCAGTGAGATATAGTGTCCCTGCCCGGCAGCACTTGTCCACATGTCCGTGGTTAGGTGGATCTTCTCAGAAACAGCGTTGGTCAGGGCACGGATGATGTTCTCTGACACGTGTTGGTGTAGGGCTGGGACGGCACATCGGGAAAAATAGTGGCGGCTGGGGACCGAATACCGAGGGGCAGCCACCGCCATGAGATTGCGAAAGGCCTCGGTCTCTACCAGCCTATAGGGCAGCATCTCCAGGCTCAGCAATTTGGAGATGTGGACGTTGAGGGCTTGGGCATGTGGGTGGGTGGAACTGTATTTCCTCTTGCGCTCCAGCGTTTGCTGTAAAGACAGCTGAACGCTTCGCTGGGACACATTGGTGGACACTGTGGAGGATTGTGGAGGCGAAGGTGTGGTTTTCCGGCGGGAGGCGCTCGTGCCGGGGTCCTGGGCAGGGGGTTGACTAGCAGAGGCAGCGAGTGACACAGGGGAAGGAGCAGTGGTGTGACCCGCAGGAGGTGGTGAACGGCCTTGGTTCCATTGAGTGGGGTGTTTAGCACTCATATGCCTGCGCATGCTGGTGGTGGTTAGGCTAGTAGTGGTGGCACCCCTGCTGATCCTGGTGTGGCACAGGTTGCACACCACAGTCCGTTGGTCATCCTCACTTTCTTTAAAGAACCTCCAGACTTGCGAACATCTAGGCCCCCCCACGGGAGCTTCACTACGTGAAACAGTTGCTGCTGATGCACCAGCTCTGGCCCTGCTTCTCCCTCTGGCCACACCACTGCCTCTTACAACCTGTTCTGGTGCAGCACTCGCCTCCGCCTCAGAAGCACTGTCTTCACTCGGCTTATCAACCCAGCTTGGGTCAGTCACCTCGTCATCCTCCGATTCCTCAGTCTGCTCCCCCCTCGGACTTCCTGCCCTGACAACAACTTCACCACTCTCTGACAACCGTGTCTCCTCATCGTCCGACACCTCTTTACAAACTTCTTCCACTAAGTCAACATTGTCATCATCATCATCATCATCACCCACAGACTGCGACAGTTGGAAAACTTGGGCATCGGGAACGAGGTCAGCAGCAACCTGAGAAGTGGTTTGTGACTCTGGGAAGGGTCCAGAAAACAGTTCCTCAGAGTATGCCGGATCGCATTCCAAATTTTCCTGGGAGGGGGCAGACTGGGGGGAAGGAGGTTGAGGTGGAGGAGCCAGAGGAGTGCTCCCTTGGGTAACGTGGGTGGACTGCGTGGAAGACTGACTGGTGGACAAATTACTTGAAGCATTGTCCGCAATCCACGACATCAGCTGTTCGCACTGTTGTGGTTTCAACAGTCCTCTACCACGTGTCCCTGTAAGTTGAGACATGAAGCTAGGGAGTGTAGCTCTGCGGCGTTCCCCTGCTCCCTCATCAGCAGGTGCTGTCTCACCCTGCCCAGGACCACGGCCTCTGCCCCCTGCAGTAATTGAATGCCCACACCCACGCCCTCATCCTCGACCCTTAGCCCTAGGGTTCAACATTTTCTGTATATAAGTGTATTATATAAAAAAAATAAAATAAATGGGCCTGCTGTACTGAAACCCACAAACTTGTTCAGTCTGGTTTAATTAAGTGACGTACAGAAAGTGTCACCTGGACAGAAAATACCGATTGTAGTGAGTGGACAGCTGAACTGTGACACACAGAATGGTTCCACGCAGCTGTGTGAAATGGATTTGTATCACTGAGCTAAAACAACAAAGAAACTATTTTTTTTATATATATATATTTTTTTTATATTTTTTTTTAGTTTTTTTTTTTTTTTAACGTGACGTGCAGAAACTATCGTAGACCTAACTCACACCCTGCTGACGGTGGCTATTTTGACTGCTACCCAGACAAATGTCGCACAGAGATTTTTGTGATCAAGCTATATACGTGAGAGCAAAAGACCTTGTTGGATTAAGTGACATACAGAAAGTGTCACCTGTACAGAAAATACGGATTGTAGTGAGTGGACAGCTGAACTGTGACACACAGAATGGTTCCACGCAGCTGTGTGAAATGGATTTGTATGACTGAGATATAACAATAAAAAAAAAGGGTTATATATGGCGATAGCTGCACTACTAGTGCCAGCCAGCCAAGCCAGGAGACAAAAAAAAATGTCTTGTAGCCCTTAGAAGGGCTGTTGGGTTCTTAGGAGATCACTCCTGCCTAACAAAGAACTAAATGCAGGCCCTAACACTCTATCTGAAACGCAGCAGCTCTATCCCTAACGACATCCAGACAGCATCCGAGCCGAGCACAGCGGGCAGTCACTAGTATATTCCAGGGTCACCTGATCAGGCCAGCCAACCCCTGCTATCGACATGTAAGGGCCCCACGTGATGCTGGGTGTACCGCAGAGTCTCCTGGCTTGTGATTGGCTGAGTTTATAGGCGCCAAAAATGCACAATGCGGAAGTTGCCATTTCCTCGAGCATGGCGAGATACTCGTCCGAGCAGCGAGCACTTACGAGTACCGTAATACACGAACGAGCACCAAGCTCGGACGAGCATGCTCGCTCATCTGTAGTGACTAAGTGTGCTGTCAGTTACTGATTAGGACTGCTGACATGACACGTAGGCAAAGAATGAACATAGATTTTTTGATAAAAGTATATATCAATCTGCTCAGCTACTACTGCTGTATAACATTCTGCCTGCAGATTACACTGCATTTTCATGGTGACAGATTTCATTTAAATCCTTGCAAAAGGCTTTTATGGTCGGTAGACTGACTGAAAGCACAAAAAATGAGAAAGACCTGATTGTTGTCAAAGAACCACCTTTAAAGGAAACTTGCCTGAAGCTGAAGAGACATGGTTATTATGGGCAAATGCTTTCTATGGCAAGAGTTTGAGTCAGCTATATTAGTCTGAATTGATGTAGGAGTGCACAATTTTTTCTAGGGACAAATGGTGCATTCCAAAAATACAGATTAATATTTAGAAGATTACATAAGGCTCTCCAAAACCTAAAAATGAACTGGACTCCCAATCATGAACTATAGAGCTAGGAGAGGATGCTGAATGCAGAAAAAATTCTTGAAAGACTGTTTTGGTAAGTTGTGGAGCAGAGGCTAGACCCTTGCAGAGGAACAAAATGAGTCATCTTTGAAAACCTAAAATCAAAGTACCACCTATATTACAAAATGATTGTGGACCACAGGTAAATTAGAGATAAATGCCGAGTAAATGTCAGTGGAGAGTTGTGTAGTATTAGCTCCACAGGTGGAACCGGGCAATTCAAAATCAGTCTCCAATTAAGTCACTGTTAGTATCTTTGGAAGTGATGCATTGTGCAAACTTGCCAGAGTGATGAGACAACATGAACTAATGTGTATAGTGTATATCCAAGGAGTACAAAAGTTACTGTTAAGACGATGGCCTTGAGAATACCACTTGAGCTAGAGTACATTTGGCATCTATAATGTGTGCTGGGTCTTCTGGATAGCAGTCAGACACGTCAAAGGAGCAAGATGACCTTATGATAATTTTTAGCTTGCCAGACTTGTCAAGAGTTTAGTCTCCAGGCATCTTGACGGTATATAAAAAGAGAAGATATATATGAATTGCCATTAATAGATAGCAAATCCTAGAAAGCTTTGCAGTGCTTTCAGACCTGCAGAATGCAACAAGAATAGTGGAAACCTTGTCTGGATCCATCTTCAGATGTGGAGATGACAAACACAAAGAAAGAAAATTCAGATTTATCAATGCAGCATTTCCCTAGCTTTGTGTAAAGTAAGTTCTCATGGAAGTACTGTAAGACAATGCACATATCTTGCTAATGAGAGGGAAATCTTTGGATGTCAATCAGATACAACAAAATGCTGTGATAGAGAAGGTCAAAAGATGGGCAGAGCATTACAAAATCTAAAGGATAGGACCAGGCATTTGTAATGTACATCATGGGTATAGACCCTTACTGGGAAATTTCCTGAAGGGCTGATGCCCAGTGGGCTGCCATCACCCTTCTCAATGCATCTTGTTGCTTTTAATATTTTACAGGGCTGCCATCTAGAAGTTAATGCATTCAGCATTAATTAACGCTGGGAGAGTCAGGTCTTGAAGTACATGTACAGCAGCCCTGTACTGTAGTACAGTATTAATTTTTTAATACCGTAGTACACTGTAGTATACCTTTATGTTCCCTGAATCCTGGCTGCTGGCTGGGAACAGGAGGACCAGGATCTAACTCCTCTTTACTTCAGAATGTTGACCGATTATCACAGTCCTGATACTGGCAAGCCTCAAGATGTAGTACTGAATTTGATCCAGACGCTATTGTGGAGCTAAAACCTGATGTTTGATGCCCCTGTATGCTTTGGTCTGCCTCCAAGTGTTCTAATGTGCACTACTTTTGATGATTCCAGGCTGTTGACTTGGACTCTGCTGGCTTGGAGCCTACCTCAGGACATCTGCCTGCTCCAGCTACCCTGGCCCTTTCCCTGGTTTAAACTTGGTGGGTATATGCTGCCCAGGGAATTCTATCGATATATTCCCCATATAGGGAATTTTTATTACAACTAGAGGGCATAATAGGGGGCGTTATTACCAGTTGCACTACAGGGACATATAATTATTAGGGACACTTTAGTGGGCATTATTAGTAATGGGGCACTATATGAGGCTTTATGACTTCTGGGGACCCTATAGACGGATTTTATGCTGACTGATGACACTAAAGGAGAGCTTAATTTCTACTGGGGCCACTATAAGCAGAACTATTACTACTGAGGTGATAAAAGGGAGCATTATAACTGTTGAGGGCACTCTGCTTGGCACAATTATTTTTGTATGGTACTAGTATTTTCAGGAGGATTATCTTTATGGAACTGCAGTACAGTATTTGGGGGAATTGGGGAGCACAGCAGGCATAGTATTGGAGGGAGGCAGCAGTATAGGGAGTTTGTATTGAGAAGGTACAGTAGGAAGGATAATGTTAAAGTGAGGAATTTAAGATGTATGTGTGGCAAACTCTGCAGAGATAATGCATCGCTGTAAGAAGTTATCATGGTGGTTGAGGCCGAATTGAGAAGATGAGGAAAGAATGTCTACAATCAGAGCAGATGCACTAGATGTAATAGGTATAGTGCTGTGTTATCTTGTATGTTTTGTAGCGCTAAAAGACCATGCAGCAAAGTAAGGATGAAAGTATGGCTGGCCGAATGCCGTGGCCTCACCTCCTCAACCCCAGTTGATTAGAGACATCTGGAGGAGGACAGAACATCACAGTTGGCGCTGGCCACCGCAGGGGGACCTTCTGGGGATCTATTTTGTGCTGCTGTTTGGTGCCGCTGGGACAGTATTTTGTACCACAATAAGAAATTTGGTTCTGCTGGGGCAGTATTTTCTGCTGCACCGTGGTATTTGGTTTGGCTGGGGGTGATCCACTATGGTATTGCCCCCACCCACTTCTGTTCTCACTTTCTTCAGACAATTTGGAGCCACCTACAACATGAGGCCACTTTTAGTTTTTTTCCAGGCCCACTTTAAGCTCCCTCTCCACCCTTGATTATAGGCGTGGATCCTCTTATTTGATGCAAATTGGTTTTAAGCTCTTTGAAGATTCAACTTTGTGAAGATAGTAGTTCTCCTAAAACAGCTCAGCCATGAGAGAAACAGCATAACAGTCCTTCACAGTTGTTTGTAGTAGACCATCCTAATCTATACATGGCTCAAAGGCCTATCCTCTTTCTTCACTACCCCTTGAGAAAGCAGACCGCGAAACGCCACATTACGCTCCACCTCTCCTGTGTATTTTAATGAATTTTAACTTTTTGTTAACTTGCTCTAACTGGAGACAAAGATTTACAAGTGAAGCCCTTTGTAAATTCTTATGAATGTAAGAGGACATGATCTCTGTCTCCAGTAATGCCTAGGCAAGAAATCGATACATTCATAAAGGCAATGATCTGGACGCGTCCTTGCCTTTTCGTTAGATATTATTTCCATATGTGTAATATTGTGGTAGTAGTCCTGAAGAAGCTTCTAATGAGAGAAAGAGCAAAGGAAAATGAGGAGAAACAGCTTGTAAGCATTCCTGAGAACAGGAGGAAACCCACCTGATAAATTTGTAAAATGTCCAATCAAAGACAGGGTTATGCAGATGGAGTGCAAGCAAACTGAATAAAACTGGGTGGGTGGCAAATGGTAGAACCAGAAAAGTCACCTCCCCATGATGCAACAGAGCAACCTGCATCAAAACAGGTAGAGTTAAATAATGTAGAGAGCTCTTCTTGGGAGAGCTGTTCAGAGATGGTAAATGAAGTGGTTGCTCTAAGGGTAGCAAGGACATGTGCAACTTTAGGGCCAACTCATAGGCCCTAAGTAGAGGATATTTCAAAAGCATTGAGGATCACTGGAAAAAGTGATTAAGCTAAGCATAAGATAACCTCCCCTGTTAGTCTTAGGCCAGAAAGTTTGGCCTGGGAGGTGACATGGGAGATTTGAGGGAGAAATTGCCCTTCTGTCTGCAGTAAAGGTGCAAAGCCAGCAAAAATCTCCTCTACACTTGCTTAGGCTTTTTAGAGACAGGTTGAACCATGAATGCAGAAGGAAAAGGTGAATTGGGAACACAGGTGCCAGACATGGAAAGTAACAGGATTGATCCTTCTTCTGAGCCCTCTCTCCAAATTGGATATCACCCAAGTGGCTAGTTTGATGTCGTCCAGGAAAGAGAGAATGTTATGTCCACCCATTTAATCAGTGATATGGCATGTTCCAGGATAAATATGAAGCTAGGGTACACATTATGAACCCTTCTACAGGATACATTGCAGAAGCACAGTAGCTGTAGATGTTTGCCCAGTTTCGTCAATTTTCGTAATGTCGTCAGAAAAAGTTGTAATGAAGAGTGTCATTATTTTCCAGGTCAGGGCCCTCCAGTGACCAAAAAAAAGTATGCAATTTTGGCCTCACAATTAGTTAATTTCCTTGTGCTTCGAGGCAATGAACCAGTTTTTCCTAAAATGGCGGCTCACGTATTACTAAGTGAAAATAAGAAGCCCGGGAATACAAGATCACCTATAATGCCGTGCAGCCAGCCAATCCACAGATTGCAATCCCCTGTGATGTCACAGCACTATAAAACCTTTATCTCCGCAAGCGGTCATGCGCAGAGACAATGTTGCTGAAAACGATTAATAGAAGAATATTAGAGAGGGAGAATGCAGGGAGACTGCAGGGAGACTTATTCCGCATCAGTTTTATTTATTTATTCCTACATTTAAGGACTCTATACTGACGGGGAGTGTTCCACAGGATTGGCGCATAGCAAATGTGGTGCCAATATTCAAAAAGGGTCCAAAAACAGAGCCTGGAAACTATAGGCCGGTAAGTTTAACTTCTGTTGTGGGTAAACTGTTTGAGGGTTTTCTAAGAGATGCTATCTTGGAGTACCTCAATGAAAATAAGCAAATAACTCCATATCAGCATGGCTTCATGAGGGATCGTTCATGTCAAACCAATTTAATCAGTTTCTATGAGGAGGTAAGTTCTAGACTTGACCGCGGCGACTCAATGGATGTCGTATATTTGGACTTCTCCAAAGCGTTTGACACGGTACCACATAAAAGGTTAGTATACAAAATGAGAATGCTTGGCCTGGGAGAAAATGTCTGTATGTGGGTAAGTAACTGGCTTAGTGATAGAAAACAGAGGGTGGTTATTAACGGTACATACTCAGATTGGGTCACTGTCACTAGTGGGGTACCACAGGGGTCAGTATTGGGTCCTATTCTCTTCAATATATTTATTAATGATCTTGTAGAAAGCTTGCACAGTAAAATATCAATTTTTGCAGATGACACTAAACTGTGTAAAGTAATTAACACAGAGGAGGACAGTGCACTGCTACAGCAGGATCTGGATAGACTGGAGGCTTGGGCAGAAAAGTGGCAGATGAGGTTTAACACTGACAAATGTAAGGTTATGCATATGGGAAGGAATAATGCAAGTCACCATTACATACTAAATGGTAAAGCATTGGGTAACTCTGACATGGAAAAGGACCTAGGAATTTTAGTGAACAGCAAACTAAGCTGCAGAAACCAGTGTCAGACAGCTGCTGCCAAGGCCAATAAGATAATGGGTTGCATCAAAAGAGGCATAGATGCCCGTGATGAGAACATAGTCCTGCCACTTTACAAATCACTAGTCAAACCACATATGGAGTACTGTGTACAGTTCTGGGCTCCTGTGAACAAGGCAGACATAGCAGAGCTGGAGAGGGTTCAGAGGAGGGCAACTAAAGTAATAACTGGAATGGGTGGACTACAGTACCCAGAAAGATTATCAAAATTAGGGTTATTCACTTTAGAAAAAAGACGACTGAGGGGAGATCTAATAACTATGTATAAATATATCAGAGGTCAGTACAGAGATCTCTCCCATCATCTATTTATCCCGAGGACTGTGACTGTGACGAGGGGACATCCTCTGCGTCTGGAGGAAAGAAGGTTTGTACATAAACATAGAAGAGGATTCTTTACGGTAAGAGCAGTGAGACTATGGAACTCTCTGCCTGAGGAGGTGGTGATGGTAAGTTCACTAAGAGAGTTCAAGAAGGGCCTGGATGTATTTCTGGAGGGTAATAATATTACAGGTTATAGTTACTAGAGATGGGTCGTTGATCCAGGGAGTTATTCTGATTGCCTGACTGGAGTCGGGAAGGAATTTTTCCCCCTAAAGTGAGGAAAATTGGCTTCTACCTCACAGGGTTTTTTTTGCCTTCCCCTGGATAAACTTGTAGGAAAACAGGCTGAACTGGATGGACAGATGTCTTTTTTCGGCCTTACAAACTATGTTTCTATGTTACTATGTTACTATTTACTTATTCCTACATCAACCATAAACTAAAATATGTAATTCAATACCAATAAGTTGGACATCTTTATTATTCCATTGCCAGCGTGCCAGCCAATACCATCTAGTCTTCACTCCCTGGGGGGGCCAGGTCTTAATGAGGACAATCTTCGTCTTTTGCTAGCTTTACTTCAAAGTCTTTCAAAGTCTAGAAATGTCAACAAGAAAAGTCAACAAGATGCAGAGAGAAGGGGAACTGGAGGTTCCTGAACATATTCTCATTGATATTAGATGATGTGGAACAGGAGGAAAAGCAGATGGCAGAAGAAGGGCTCCCACCTGTAGGGCAGGAGAGAGCTGGGGTTGGAGAAGTGGGTATGCTAGAGCTGATTATTATTCAGTGTTTACTGTCAAAAAACCTGCAGGAGATTGCAGGCCAGAACAGCAATAATATGCATATTGTACCCCCACCTAACCAGCCAAACCCCATACCAGCAACAGCCCCTGCTTAAAGGGGCACTATCGCGAAAAAATAAAAAAACATATGTAATAAAACATTAAAAATAGTTTTTATATGTATAATTAAGTTTATTATATGTGTATTGTGTTTTGTGTATTTAACATTTTTTTTACTTTATGGGGGCTGCCATTTTCATAGTCACGTGTCTATGTGTCACTGAACGACACATAGACAAATGACTTATGGTCGTATGCTCCATTCCCAGTGCGGACGGAGCCGACCCTATTGAAAAATCATGGGAGCGCAGGCGCTTTACACATACATGGCCTGCCCCCTCCGGCGCCATGTTATTGAAGACTTCAGTAACATGACACCGGAGGGGACACCCATCACAGCCCTGGAGTCTCCGCTCTCCCGGAGAGCAGAGACCTCGGGGAAGCCGGCAAGGGACCAATCAGATTGGTCCCTTGCCGGCAAGCGCTCCGATTGGTTAGTCTCTGCAGACTAACCAATCGGAGGCTTCAGTGTTAAAATGCCAGTTTCAGGCTGCGATCTCCACTCTGGAGATCGCAGCCTGAAACCAGGTAAGATGTCCCTGTGCCCCCATATCATTTTGAAAATTATAGCGCTCCTCTTCCGCCAATGCCCAACGTTGTAGTGGCGCCCCCTTCCCCTTTGTAGTGCCCCCCCTTCTTTGTAGTGCCCCGGTTTCCTCCTTCTGCCCGCTGTTGCACTTGCATTTCGTGATGGCAGCGGCTCAGGATCGGAGCCGCTGCCATCAGCAGAGAGTGTGAGCTGTAATTACAGTTGCAGCGGCCCGATGGTTACCATGGCAACCGGACGCTTTACAAAAGCGTCCTGGCTGCCATGTACCTAAGGCTGATCAGACCCTCAGGGTCAGATTACTATTGCAATGCACTGTATAGCCATCAAGCCCACTGGATCTTCAAGATCCAAATGGGTCTTGATAAGTTAAAAAAAATGTAAAAAGAAAGTAAAAAAAAATTGTAAAAATAAAGTTAAAAAAACTGTAAAAAAAATAAAGTTTTTTTTAAAAAAAAGTTTAAAAAAAAGCGCCCTTTTTTCCCCAAATGAAGTAAAAAAAAAAAAAAAAGAAAAAGTACACATATTAGGTATCGCCGCGTCTGTATCGATCGGCTCTATAAAAGCATCACATGGTCCACCCCGCCAGGTGTACGCAAAAAAAAAGAAGCTATACCAAAACAGCCATTTTTTTATCACCTTGCCTCACAAAAAATGTAATAACAGGCGATCAAAAAGGCGTATTTACCCAAAAATGGTACCAATCAAACCGTCATCTCGTCCCGCAAAAAATGAGCCCCTACCTGAGACAATTGCCCAAAAAATAAAAATACTACAGCTCTTTGACTGTGGAGACACTAAAACATTTTTTTTTGTTTCAAAAATGATATTATTGTGTAAAACTTAAATAAATACAAAAAACTATACATGTTAGGTATCTCCACGTCCGTAACAACCTGCTCTACAAAAATATCACATGCGTTAACCCCCCAGGTGAACACAGTAAAAAAAATAAAATAAAAACAGGGTAAAAACAGCCATTTTTTTATCACCTTGCCTCACAAAAAATGTAATAGCAGGCGATCAAAAAGGCGTATTTACCCAAAAATGGTACCAATCAAACCGTCATCTCGTCCCGCAAAAAATGAGCCCCTACCTGAGACAATTGCCCAAAAAATAAAAAAACTACAGCTCTTAGACAATGGAGACACTAAAACATAATTTTCTTTTTCAAAAATGATATTATTGTGTAAAACTTAAATAAATAAAAAAATATATACATGTTAGGTATCTCCACGTCCGTAACAACCTGCTCTACAAAAATATCACATGAGTTAACCCCTCAGGTGAACACAGTAAAAAAAAATAAAATAAAAACGGTCAAAAAAGCCATTTTTTGTCACTTTACATCAAAAAAAGTGTAATACCAAGCGATCAAAAAGGCTTATGCCCCTAAAAATAGTACCAATCTAACTGTTACCTCTTCCCGCAAAAAATGAGCCCCTACCTGAGCGAATCGCCCAAAAAATAAAAAAACTACAGCTCTCAGACAATGGAGACACTAAAACATAATTTTTTTTGTTTCAAAAATGATATTGTGTAAAACTTAAATAAATTTTAAAAAAAATGTCATGTCATGAAGGGGTTAAGACTGCACTGTGTTTATTTTCCCTGTACTGTGACATCACTGTGTTTATTATCCCTGTACTGTGACGTCACTGTGTGTATTATCTCTGTACTGTGATGTCACTGTGTGTATTATCTCTGTACTGTGACATCACTGTGTATATTATCTCTGTACTGTGACATCACTGTGTGTATTATCTCTGTACTGTGACATCACTGTGTGTATTATCCCTGTACTGTGACATCACTGTGTTTATTATCCCTGTACTGTGACATCACTGTATTTATTATCCCTGTACGGTGACATCACTGTGTTTATTATTAGTGTTGAGCGAGCTGCTGGACGGGAGGAATCACTACAAAGAAGAAGCCTGAGGAGGTAAGTGGTCTGTGTTTGTTTGTTTGTTTGTTTGTTTTCTATTTCAGGATCGTGAATGCTGAGGACGTCGGATTCGGTGGATTACGTCGGACCAGCTTTTTTATTTTTTAAATAAAATGGTCAAACAGGGGTCTGGGGGAGTATTTATTTCAATAAACTATTTTATAAGTGTGTGTGTTTTTTTTTACAACATTGCAGTTTTAGTAATCACGGCTATCTACAGACGGCCCTGATTACTAATACTGGGCTTAGTGCTGGCCGGTATGGCCAGCACTAACCCCAACATCTATTACCCTGGCACCCACCGCCACCAGGGGTGTCGGGAAGAGTCGGGTACCCACAGGACCGGACCTTCTAAATTGAGGGTCCAGTTCTGGGGCGGCTGCAGGCTGGTACCATTAGGCTGGGAAGGGCCAATAACCATGTCCCTTCCCACCCTGGTAGTGCCAGGCTGCCGCTGCTGGTTGTATCTGGCTGGAGAAGGAAAAAAGGGGGGGACCCCACGCCATTTTTTTTCAAAAATAAATAATTTTTAAAAATGGCGTGGGGTCCCCCCTTTTTTCCTTCTCCAGCCAGATACAACCAGCAGCAGCAGCCTGGCACTACCAGGGTGGGAAGGGACATGGTTATTGGCCCTTCCCAGCCTAACAGTAACAGCCTGCAGCTGCCCCAGAACCAGACCCTCAATTTAGAAGGTCCGGTCCTGCGGGTACCCGGCTCTTCCCGACACCCCTGGTGGCGGTGGGTGCCGGGGTAATAGATGTTGGGGTTAGTGCTGGCCATACCGGCCAGCACTAAGCCCAGTATTAGTAATCAGGGCCGTCTGTAGATAGCCATGATTACTAAAACTGCAGTGTTGTAAAAAAAAAAACCCACACACTCATAAAATATTTTATTGAAATAAATACTCCCCCAGACCCCTGTTTGACCATTTTATTTAAAAAATAAAAAAGCTGGTCCGACGTAATCCACCAAATCCGACGTAGTCCTCAGCATTCACGATCCTGAAAAATAGAAAACAAACAAAAAAACAAACAAACAAACAAAGACCACTTACCTCCTCAGGCTTCTACTTTGTAGTGATTCCTCCCGTCCAGCAGCTCGCTCAACACTAATAATAAACACAGTGATGTCACCGTACAGGGATAATAAATACAGTGATGTCACAGTACAGGGATAATAAACATTGATGTCACAGTACAGGGATAATAAATACAGTGATGTCACAGTACAGGGATAATAAATACAGTGATGTCACCGTACAGGGATAATAAATACAGTGATGTCAGATCAAACTCAGTCATGCACTACCACCCTAACTCTGCTACATGTCAGTGGAGAAAATTCCTGTGGTGGAGGAATAATCAGCATCACAATTGGAAATAACATTGCTGACTGTGCCTCCTATGCTATCACAGTGCAGACCACAACAAGATGGCCGCTGGACACTGGATTGTGGAAGACAATCTCTTGTTATCAGATAAGCAAGTAAGGCTACTTTCACACTAGCGGCAGCACGGATCCGGCACCTAAAGGGTGCCGACGGATCCGTACTGCCGCTGATACATGTGTGGAGAGCAGCGCTCCGGCCCCACACATGTTGACACAGACACAGAGAACATACATACATACATACATACATACACATACACACAAACACATACATACTCCAGCCAGGGACGCCGGCAGCACGTCTTCACGTGCCTCCTGCGCGCAGTGATGACGATTCCCCACAGCGCCCTCTGCTGGGCGCAGTGGGGAAATGTCATAGCTGCGCGCAGGAGGCACATAAAGACATGCTACCGGCGTCCCTGGCTGGAGTATGTGAGTATGTATGTCAGTATGTATGTCAGTATGTATGTGAGTATGTATGTATGTATGTCTGTCTGTCTGTATCTCTGTAGCCCGATCTGGAATGACCCCCCATTGCAAGTCAATGGAGGACAGATCCGGATTACTGGTGTGTCACACCAAACGGATCCGTCCCCATTGACTTGCATTGGGGGTCATTCCGGATCCGTCTTGGTGCGGATGCCTGGACCGGAGAGCAGCATGCTGCGGTTTGTTCTCTGGTCTGAAGACAGAACGGAATGCTTTCAGGAGCATTCCGTTGTCTTCAGTTCAGTTTTGTCCCCATTGACAATGAATGGGGACAAAACTGAAGCGTTTTTTTTCCGGTATTGAGCCCCTATGACGGAACTCAGTACCGGAATTTAAAAACGCTAGTGTGAAAGTAGCCTTAGAGCAGCGTGATGTCACAGGAGGTGTGAATAGCCAGATAACAGTTTACAGCACTGGGCTACAGACGGCTTCCCTACACTCAACTTTTCAGTTGTGCTCCCCCTGCTGGTCAACATAGGAAGTTCTACACAATTATTATGGATTTTTTAAATATTTCCTTTAATGGTAAAAAAAAAATTATAAGCACAAAAAATTCTAAAACTTACATTGCATGTTTTAACATTTTTGATATATTTCTAATTTTTGACAACAGTTCTCCTTTAAAAGTGCTGCGCAGCCATAAACTCTGAAGAACGACTACACAGTGCGGTCTTCATTATTACATTAAAGACAGCTGTGGGCTAATTGGACGTGTGGTTCTTCACTGCAGCATGGCCGCAGCACAGACCCTCCAGGTGACCATATCCTAAGGAAGAGTGCCCTGGGTATACCTGATTTATAGTGACTTGTGACTAATTCAGAACAAATTGAATTTCTTGGAAAAGTTTGGGGAAGTTGTCGATTTTTTTTTTTCAAAACCTCGCTCATCTCTTATAATATTGAAATATTGCAGCAGAGAAGCTACACAATTATAATAAAATGACACTATTTTTGGAACAAGTTTTAAAAGTACAACAAAACTTTGACACTAAAGGGCCCTTTCTCAGCATCACTCAGATTCCATGGATCTACCCTTGATAAGGATGCTATTACTGTGGTCCTCTCCCTTGTCTGCTGCAAATGTATGTGATTAAGGAGCTAGCTAATGGCATTTGTCATGTAAATCAAGCTTCTAGTTTGTTTATGCTAGACCAACTTTATCCATACTCCAAACAAATTATCTCTTATAATTACCAGCCTGAAGATAAATCTCTAAATGTTTTTCTGATGATAGTGCTGTGGTTGGCAGGTGTTTAAAGTGCCTCCTAGGGACAGAGATTGAAGATGGGCTTTTTCACATAAATCCTCAAGGCAAAGATGTTTAGTGATCTTTCCTAACATGTGTAGAATATCCTTGTGTGGTGCCCTTTTAATGAATACTAACAGGCAAAGGTCGTATATCTTTATGAAGAAAAAATGCATCTTGGTGGCATGATAAATGCTCCTTCAAGCACTCTATGGACACTCTGGAGGCATGGAAAACAAGTCATGTTTGAACAGTGCCACACGCTGCTTTCACTGCTGAGTTTTCCTTGTGTATTTTACCTATTTGATGGTAATTCATTTACACACTTTACATGACAAATGGACACACTCGCAAAAGTGACCTTTGCATAAGTGAAAACTAATATCATTACTTATGGAAAGCATTTACCAACACGAATATAGGAAGCCATTAAGAGAAATGACTGCACTAAATATTGGATTTTGTAACTATAGATAGACCAGATAAAAATGTAATAATATAAATTTTTGGGGTCTCACACAAGTTCTGAGTCTGTGTAGATATGTCAGTGTTTAAATAATTTGCAGTTATATGTACATCAGTCAGACTCTGTCCAGGGGTGGATTGGGAACTTAAAGTGGTCCAGGAAAAAATAAAATAAAAGCGTCCCCATGTTGTAAGTGGATTCAAATAGGCAAAAGGGTACACAATTAGGCAGGGTCGGCAAACCATAAGACATGGTCACATTGCTGGTAGGGGGCCAATGCAAACATGCAGTGGTATGTAGAGCCTTTACAGCAGGCATGTCTAATGCAAGTAAGCAAGACGTTGCACTGGTATAAAACTGCAGTCATAAATGAACATGCTCCAGATTTAAAGTCCAGTGGCAGTGAGGTGGAGGAGATTTTAAAAAAGAACATTTGCTTAACTTGACATGAGGTGCAGATTTTCACAATGGAAAGGGTAAAATCTGTGGCGAATCTACAGCTTTTCTACACTGAAATCCACAGCAAAATCCCACAGGTTGCAGCTTCAGATATTGGCTAGATACACTGAAGATTTTCTGATGCAGAAAATATGAGCAGACCCACCAAGTGTGGCCATACCCTTGCCCTTCCTGTAGATTTAGTCTAGATGCTGGCAAGTGGACAGTGGAAACGTGTCACGGGCTGTCAGTGTGACGGTATCAGAGAGGTTGGGTACAAACAGCAGCAACATTTTTATAGGTGTGAGTGAGGTTAGGTGTGAGTACAGGTCAGATTTGTCTCTGGATTTGATTCACTCACATGACTACTCTCCAGCCCACCATAACACATACAACTTGTATATTATACTACCCCTACAAAAAGTAACCACTAAAACACCAACATCACTAAAACATAATAAATTGTATTAATTCCAGTAAAATACACAACAATTCATAGAAAAGGTAATCAGCATATCATGGCACACGTCACAAAAAATTAAATGTACACTGGTACACATAATCGAAGATATACTTTAAATCGTATGGGATGTAGGGTATACTACTAAAAAACGTCTATCCTAATGGGTTAAGAGCCCTCCGTATCACATATGAATAAATAAATAAATAATTTTGTATATTGTATATTATACTGCAAGGATGGAAACAGAGCAAACACAGTAAAGCTCTGGTCAGCCTTATAAGATCCACCTCTGTACTGTGACTGCTACACACGGAATGTCCTGATTCTTGCCAGCGTCAGAACCCTGTGGCCCATCATGTGCTGATGCTGGCAGTACCTGGGAAGCTCCTTTAGGGTCTATTTCTAGTCCATCCCTATTGTACCCAACAGACCCAACCATGGAGATGCTTCCAGGGACTCCGATGCAAATATAGGCTAATTGGAACACTGCCCATTTTGTTAAATGTTATAACAATGTGTATTGTAAAAGCACATTAAACCATATTTACCCTAAGGTAAAAAAAAATTAGATAGAAATGAGGGGGCTCCATAGCTGAATGACTCCCCCAGTTTTATGTGTGTTGACTCCATCCTACCCCAACATCTAAAGCCAGAGCTTGTCTACTCATTTCCTTCCTTTGAATATAGAAGAGCAATGTGACTGTTGGTGTGGTTCCCCATTGTCCTTTTTCCCAACGGTATAAGGTTTTAATGAAGGGGAGACTTTAAAAGTTTATGATGGGTTAAGGGCAACTGGCCCTTCAGCCTGTCCAATATGATTGTGCAGTATGAGAAGTAAGCCACATGAATATATTGAGATAAACTGAATCACTATTCTCTTCCTTAAAATAAGAGGTGACAACCGTTATGGCACAATAAGAGCACGATTATACAATTAGCATTTAAGGGTGACAACCCCAGTTGGAGCACTAATTGCATCCATAACAGAGGTTATTCAGATTTCTCATAAACAGATGATCGCTAAGCAGAGGCTGAATAGAATTTAGACTTGACATAAGAGAGTGATTTGAGGACTCTGTTAAAAGTTTTTTTTTTTTTTTTGCATTCTAAGGGAAATGCCTTTTTAAAGTTTAAAGTGGACCTGTGTAACGGAAACTGGAAACCAACTCTAAATTATTGGAATGAATAATGAGATTTCCCAGTGAGCTTTCCCTTAACTGGTAACGGCAAGGTTAAATGAGTGACATGTGGCAGGACATACAAAGTGTTAAATCTCCTTGAGATTGTTTTATCTCTGCTGTTTTTGGAGAAGTTACCAGTTCATTTGCTGTCGTGGTACTGCTGAGACAAGAGACAGTTCAATAAATCAAGGCGAGCTTGATGGATTCTACAACTCATTGAAATGAATGCTTGGAAGAGGGGAGAAATCTCTCCGTATTCCCACTTTGACAAAAGGGTATGCAAAGAGCCTGAATGGATGAATGGTTGATTAATTTTGCCAGAAATCTTCTCGACAGCAGGAAATGTGTTTTTGCATTACAGTGTTTGCATGGGAGTTATTCTGTAAGATATGAATGATGGCTTATAAATGTACACCTGGGGGTAAGATGCTGAAATCCACAGCTCTTGGTCAGATTAACCAGCATCCTCCACATAATGTTCAGTACATTTAATAAGGTGCACTAAAGCCTTCAGGTCCTTTCCTAATATTTATACTTGTCATCCCTGGTTACTTTTTTGGTGCTAAATTCAGGCTTAATTTGCACGTGAATGAAGGATGCCATGACAGCAGTTTTCAATCATGCAGATAATATATAACATGTAGTATTTCATTAGTTGTCCCTCAGTTTCACTTTCTAAGATAATTGTGTAACTCATATCAGTCGTGTCCCTCTTCTTGTAGTTAATTGAAATATCATAGACCCTTAGGCTGCAGTTTGATGTCTTTCTTTTTCAAAGCATTATCTCGAGGGATCTAGGGCTACATGTGTGTCACATTCTCTGAGTCTTTATGATTTAAAATTCTTTTAAAGAGCACTTCCAGCCATAAAAATGTACAAAGAATTTATAGAAAAATGTTATTTTTTAGATATTTTTTTACATGTGTATCTACAGCATTTAAAGGGGTTTTCCAAGAATTAAATACTGATGAACTATCCTCTGGATAGAAAAAGGGGGTCAGTGAGCACATCCCATTGTGCAGGTGCACGCTGCCATGGCTAAATACACAAAGGAAAAAAATACAACACAACAGCACTCTGCAAACCAAATAAAGTACAAAAATGCCATAGTAATAGAAATATTCTGGTGCTAATGCTATGCTTGTTTAGTAAATTTGAGATTCTTGGCAAATATATTTTGTACAAAATTATTTGGGCCCGTCAAATGTCAAGGCAATCTCTGTAATACGGGAACTTAACACTAATTCCTACCTGTTATGTGCCAGGACGGCCACCATAAAATTCAGGGAGTGTAGGTTCCACATGCATGCTGGGTCCACTCTGCTTTTTATAATTTTTGGTGCCAAAATGGCTTCCATTAAATCCAGTGAATGCAGAGGAACATGTGGAACCTGCACTCAATGAGTTTGTACTGGAGGTGTGGCTGCTCCATTTAGTCGTGCACTCCTGACCAGCCTGTCTGCCCCATAGGCTGATTTTAATTACGGTAGTGTAAGTATAAATCTGTAGTCTGCTCTCCCTGCACTCACTGGAAGCCTTTTGGCACCAGGAGAGGTATAGAGTGGGACTCTCATTGCATTCAGTGGTAGCCATCTAGCACCGGGTGAGGTATTGAGTGGGCTCAGCATGCATGTTGGTACCTGCACTCCCTGAATTTTATGGTGGCTGTCCTGGCACATAACAGGTAGGAATTAGTGTTAGGTTCCCGTCTTACAGAGATCGCCTTGACGTTTGGCAGACAGGCCCAAATAATTTTACAAAATATATTTGCCAAGAATCTCAAATTTACTAAACAAGCGTAGCATTAGCACCAGAATATTTCTATTACTATGGCATTTTTGTACTTTATTTGGTTTGCAGAGTGCTGTTGCATTGTATTTTTTTCCTATCCTCTGGATAGGTCACGAGTATCTGATCGGTGGGAATCTGACATGGGACCCCCGCTGATCAACTGTTCGAGAGAACCACGACGCTCACAGTGTCCTTCTTGTTGCTTTCCCTAGGCTGAGTGATGACACGTTCATGTGTCATGTGGCCTAGGCACAGCTCAGCCCCATAAAAGGGAATGGGGATGAGCGCAATACCAAGTACAGCCACTATACAATGTACTGTACTGTGCTTGGTGTGAACAGAGAAGACCGCAACGCTTACAGGAGCTCTTGTGCCTTCTCAAACAACTGATCAGCAGGGGTCCCTGGTGTCGAGCTTCCACTGATTAGATACTGATGATGTATCCAGAGGATAGATCATCAGTATTTAAATTTCAGAAAACCCTTTTAAATAAAATTTTCTAATAAGACAATTCCATTTCTATTTTTATTGTATTAGTAGCATTCCAAGATCATTCTTAAATAAACTTCTGCTTGGCCAAGAGTTGCACTTTGGAATCTGAAATAGCCATCAGTCCAAACCTTAATGCACTGGAATATAATTGTCTGTATTTCTATTGAATAAGCCATAGAAAAATGGTACTGCAGCTTCAAGAACTTTTTCATCACATTATACACTGCTCATTTCTAGAGATGAGCGAATCTATTCGTTGATTCGTTGATTCATATAGAATCTTGGAAATTTTCAGCTGCGAAGCGAATCCGAATATTAGGTGATTCGCTCCGTTAAGATTCGAAAATACATCTAAGGCTTTCTACGCATTCGCTACGTACTTGTCCGATAAATTGTACGCTAATGCTACGTATAAGTTACTCTATACGCTGTTGCGTACGAATTCAAGTAATTAGCGAACTTTTACTTTCGTTATTCGTGTGCAAAAGCCCGGGAAGAAAGCGGTCACCTGACCTAGTGGGCAGGGCTTGCTCTGATTGGCTCAGGCTCGGTAAGCCAGTGACGCATCACTTCTGCTGCGACTGCTGAGACGAGCAGAAGCACTGTGTGTTAAGTTCTGAGACACTGAGACCTGTGTTGTTGAAATTGGGGTGTAATTGTTCAGGGAATCCATATTACACATCAGGGATACTACAGGGCAAGTGTAGGGCCAGTGCAGGGCTAGTAATTAGGCAGGGAGAGAGAGACAGGGAGAGAGAAAGGGAGTTAGACAGGGACAAAGACAAAGACCAGCTGCAGAGTGAAGTGAAAAATGTCTGGAATGGATAAGCAAAAGAGGTCCAGTTCCAGCCAGATCTCGAGCTCTAAAAAAAAAGGTGGCACAGGGCAGCAGTGCCAAAGGACCCGTAGCTGGAGCTTCTACTTGTAGTATTCGCAATACTTGGCTGGTGTTCCACCGGGCTAACTAGCCAAGGCGCAAAATTGTAGTGGAGGAGAAAGTAGATGACATAGTGGAGTGGATGGCACGCTCATCTCAGTCTCAGCCGGATGATCTGCTGTCATCTGCTGATACAGTATCCATATGAAGCCAGGGGACTGACTTCTTCCTGCTCCACCATTCCTCTCCAGCAAAGCCCGTCATTTTCGTACGCAATTTGTACGCTCATGCGTACGTGTTCAAAGAAGTTGCATACCTTTTAAATCTGAACGCTCGTTATTAGTGCACGAATGTTCGCTAAACACCACATAATAATGTATATTTTATACGCAGATTCAACGAATATATTCGTCGAATATACGAATCTTATGAAAAGTTCGACGACCGTTCAGCGAATAAAATTTTAAATCATTCGCTCATCTCTACTCATTTCCAGGGGTTACGGCCACTGCTGCAGTGTAGGTATGAGGTGTCCAGGACAGGGACTGCGTATGCAGGCCACCAGTGAGGCCGACTCTTTTTCCTATAGTGTGGTAGCATGGCCACCGCTGCTGGATTGCAGAGTGGCCGTAACACCTGGAAACAAGCAGTGTATAATGTGATGGAAAAAAAAATCCACCCAGCAGAGGAGGCAATATGGATAATCACAATACATGTATCTTGTATTAAAGGGATTAGACATAACCCCATTCTTCACTCATCGGATAGGCCATAAAATAAGATAAAACTTATAATAGTTACCAAGGGTTTAATAAATATATAAATCAGAAAAAATAGGCGTGCTTTGGAGTGAGGTCTAAAAGTAAAGGCATTCCCACAATGGGCACACATCAGTGCTTCCTGCTTGGTCTTACCCTAATAAGTCAAACAATTTATGAATCTAAGAAGTTCTGTCTTTCGACTAAATTCAGTTGTTTACAGACAAACAAGGAAAAAAATGCGATGGCGGCTTTAATGTTAGAAAAGAATGGGATAAGTACAACAATCTGATCCTTTACATTCTTCTCACAAATATATGTAACATTAAAACAAGTGCTAATACGAACCCAACCAAAATCCTGCATATAAAAAATGTTGTTAAACATGGATGATCTAACCTCAAACTTTAAAAAAAAATGGTCTTATCGTCAAGAGGGGTCTCTTGGTAATTAGCTTAGATTTGCAACAAATGGCACACAGACTGTTGGCTCTGCATGTGTGCAGCACAATTGGTGTTTACCCTATTATGTTGCAATTTAAGCATATACTACAAAGTTTATCAACAGGAAAGAAGTAAATCATTTCACAAAATATATATCACAAATGCTGCGGAAGACAAGATTTATAAACTCCATTTCACTGTAATAATATTGTTACTTCTGGAACGTCAATGAATTTCCCTTCCCATTAATACAGTACTTTATATTGCTGGGTATTTTTAGCAAATGACTTGTCAGCAGAAAGGCTTCATTAGACCCATCAGGATATCGGCCCATGAATAACGATTCCCAAACTGTACTGACAGTTTCCTTGAGCCAAAATGATAAAGCACCTCTGACAAATGCCATATTGTGCTCTCCATGAGAGGAGAGGCAAGAACAAGAAAGACAGTTTGTTCTTAATTTGGTCAGGTTAATATTGACACAGTTAGTTCCAGAGTCTCCCGAATTGTGTTTATTAGGCTCTTCTTCTTTTTTTTCCTTGAAATCACCGGGGTAGATGGCAGAGATCAGATTATTCATTGTGTAAACTTTCTGATCATAGAAAATATCAGAGATACTGAGAGAATATATACTAACCCTATATACTAATAGGGGTTAAACTTATTCATAACCTATAGTAATGATGAATATTATCATTATTATACTGTGCTTCTGGGTTTGAAACCAGCCAAGGATGAAATCTGCATGGATTTTGTATGTTCTTCTTGCGTTTGCATGGGATTTCTTCAGGCTCGCCAATATCATCTTACATGGGATAAACAGAGGTGAATTGACGTCTTATGACATTGACCCTAGTGTGAGAAATAAGATTGTCAGTCCCAAAGGGGAGGGGTCTGATATGCATGATGAGGACATTTGTAAAAATAACAACCATGGGAAGAGGAATTTATCATTTAATTTGCGTTGGTTGCAAATCTTGGCACATACCGATTTTGGAAAAAGATTTACAACTTGTAGTAATGGTAATTTTACACCATTCTCACCACTGTTGAAAAGTGGGTGGGAAGTGGGTATTAGTTATGTTAAAGGGTTTGTCTCACGAAAAATAATTTACAGTTTTCAAACCAGTACCTAGATCTGAATACTTTTGTAATTGCATGTAATAAAAAATTTTGTATAGCTACTGATTTATTCAATAAAATGTATCTGTATAGCACAACTTGATTTCTTATTTCCTTGACCGGCTCACTGAGAAGGCCGCACATGCTCAGTTTCATCTTTCAACTGCCTCCTGAGCTGTGATAGGGAGAGCATGGACACGCCCACTGAGCTGCAGCAGAAAAGACACTCCCCCTGAGTTGTTAGATTGATATAAATCTAGCAGAGCAATGGATGGGGAGATCTCTGGATCCATGTGAGGTACAGGGCTGGTTCTAGCTTTCTTTGAAAAGTATTATCATGGACTACATGATGTCTGATTTCCTTTTTTTACATTATTCGTGGGATAACCCTTTTAATTAGCTGTATGCCAGATTTGACCTGTCCCTCCAAAAACATAGGGTTCTGTGACACTGCAGTAATGTGTATAGGAGCATTTAGTGTAAGGTATTACTGAGTGTTTTTGCTCTGAGTTTCTGACATGTCTAAACCATTGTCATTTTGAATGTAGTATTCTGCTAAAGCTTTGTTTATGTGTCAGATCTGTCATCATCATCCATTGTTATCTGTTGTAATACATTTGACAGATCAGTTTGCTTTGTTATGTTTCAATTTGTTATTTCAATGATTTTTAACCTGTTTGACGGATTTCCACTACATAGTTGTTTTATTGGGTCCAATAGTGCAGCATCAATATTCTGACCATCAAGAAGCAACAGAAACTTGACGGAATAGAATTTAAGATTGAACAGAGCAATAAAGATCTGAACATCAACCACGGTTTTATAGTTTATTATATACTATTGGATTAGTCTCAAATGGTTGATAACTTTTCACATTTTGAATAAATCAATACTATAGTATAGGTGAATATAAGAATGAATGTCATGTCAGAGAAAATGGCTCTTTCTCAACCTATCTGCTCTTTTCCTCCTACTTAAAACTAGTATTCTCCATCTCATTAGGGGCCTCCATTGCAGATTCCGACAAAAAAAAAGCAGCACAAAATAATTTTGTTCAGCAGAGTGGCAGAAACCATTACAGAAATGTGAGATATGTAAAGAGAATGATCCACGCCCATCAAATTTTAATGTTAACAAGTGCCAGAATAGCAAAATACAGGTCCTGTAATATGACACTAGAGTGGGACCATCTATCTCAGGGGAGTGTTTCTGGTGGGACACTTATTGCAGTGCACCTCAGATACCAAGAAGAACGGAGGTCCTAATCTCCATGTCTGATGCATGTTCCTTACTATTGCAGATGAATGTTAAATAAAGAATATAACCCCCCCCCCCCCAACCACACCAGTGTCAACTCATTAGGTGTGCAACAGAAACCTGACAGACCTTGCTATAGTCAGTGGTGTCTGTCATATGCCAAATCCTGTGATTATATATATATATATATATATATATTATTATTTTATTTTATTTATTTATTTATTTATTTTTTAAGTTAGTGACCATTTAAGTGCAGCTCAATATTTCCAAACATTTTAGGGAATGGGTGCATGTGAATTATTGTTTGCATAATTAAAAGCTTTACTCTGTTAATATACTTTCTGTATTAAAGGGTTATTCCCATCTTAGACAACGGGGGCATATCGCTAGGATATTCTCCCATTGTCTTATAGGTGCGGGTCCCACCGCCGGGACCCGCACCTATATCAAGAACGGAGCCCCCAAAGTAAAGAAGGGTGCACTGCGCATGTGCAGCCGCCCTCCATTAATTTCTATGGGCCCAAGCAGCAGGGAGCTGCGCCTGGAGGTGGCTGAAACCCGGGGTCCACCAGGCGCAGCGCTCCCCGCTCCGAGCTCGATATAGGTGCGGGTCCCAGCGGTGGGACAATAAGACAATGGGGGCATATCCTAGCGATCTTCCCCCATTGTCTAAGATGAGAATACCCCTTTAATACTTTACTGTTTTCAAGATCTCTGCTTGCCATCATTCAAGGTGGACACTTCATTGTTTAATTCTACCAGATAAAAATCTGATCACACAGGTGCACAACTCATTATAACGCACTGCTCTGATAACTGTACAAAACGAAGGAAACAAGTAAGGATGTATTAAATGACAGCAAGCTGTGATCTTGAAATTGCAGCAGAAAACTGTAACATTTTCGTACAAAGAATAACCCTTCTTGTTTCTGTGTGTTATTGACCTAAAAGGATTAGGTTCCCGGATTTTAGAAAATGTCTATCAGCATAAAATATGATAACATAAAAAAGTAACCATTACACTCACCTGTTCAATCCCCCACTGCTCCAGCACCAGTAATCCTGTGGTCCCCATCTGTCTTTGTGTGTTTTATTGCAGGAATGAAGTGTCACATATACAAGTGACTTCTGCAATCAATCACTGGCCTCTGCAGTCACATGCTGAAACCAGTGATTGCAGCATTTATGTGGATGTTGGGCATGTCAACGCTGCAGTAAAGTAAACAACGACTGATAGGGCCCTGGTGCGGTGGCACTGGTGTGGTGGAGGCTTAACAGAAGAGTACGGGTGCATTTACCCCGATTATTGGGCAGATTGTCAGGAACAAACATTCCTACAAACACTCATTCCCGATAATTGGCCTGTGTAAATATGCTGCATATCACCCATTGAACGAGCAAAACTGTGAAATGATCTTTGGTGCCAACACCTCACTCATCGTTTCTGGGCAGCAGATCGTGTGGTGTAAACAGAGATCTGCTGCCCAGAAACAATGAATCTGTATGAGGACGAGCAATAGCAGTAGCAATCACTCCTCCCCATACAGTGGAGGTGATTGCTGCATGTAAATGCAGCTCTTTGCCTCCACTGACAAACAGTGTTTCCTTCCCAATAATTGCCGGCTAGTTAGCGCAGCATAAATGCAATTTAATTCTTATTTTTTATTTAATTTTCTCCCATAACCTGCTATTAGACATTGTTTTAAATCCTAAACAACACATGTATCTCCTTTTGCTGGAGAAATTTAAAATTATTTTTGGGTTGCAGGAGTGCTATCAGATTCTCACAGGATTTGTCATCTGTTTGTCATAAGGTTACAGGCTGGGATCTAATCAATTTATTGTCCTTTATGTTCTTTTAGTTTTATTTGGCACTCTGGCCAATGAAACTAACAGGCACAATTGAAGCTAACAGGCACAATTACTGAGTAAATTTGTATTTAATACTGGCTGAAAAATAGTTGTAAATTAAGGGTGCTTTATTAAGCCTAGGTATAGGGCTAAAACTTTGGGTAAGATTAACCCCTTCCCAACCAGCTCTGTAGTGCTACGGCGCGCTGATCGGGTGGGTGCAGGAGCTGCGGCTGCCTGATCAGCGGCGGGGGTTTGGCTTGACCCAGTAGCCGGACCCCTGCTGTATGAACCGGATGCATTAACCCTTCAGCGCTGACCGCGGCACATGCGATGCGGGCGGTGGGAAGGGGTGTCCATCGGGTCCCCGCGCTGCTGTGACGGGGACCCGATGGCTTAGATAGCAGCCGGATGCCCTCCTTAGGCATCCGGCTGCTATCTACAGAAGTCTGTGTATTACATTTAGTAATACACTTACAGCCAATGCATTGCAATACAGAAGTATTGTAATGCACTGTAAAGGGGATCAGACCCCCAAAAATTAAAAAAGTGTAAAAAAAAGAAAGTGAAAAAAATAAAGTTTTACAAAAAAAAGTTTCAAGTTCACAAAATAAAGTTAAAAAAAATTGTAAAAAATAGGGAAAAAAAGAAAAATAGACATATTCGGTATCGCCGTGTCTGTATCGACCGGCTCTATAAAAATATCACATGATCCACCCCGCCAGGTGAATGCAGTAAAAAAAAAAAGTTCCAAAACAGCCATTTTTTGGTCACCTTCCCTTACAAAAAGTGTAATAGCAGGCGATCAAAAAAGCATATGTACCCCAAAATGGTACCAATCAAACCGTCATCTTGTCCCGCAATAAATGACTCTACCTAAGATAATCGCCCGAAAAATAAAAAAAATACGGCTCACAAAAAAATATTTTATTTTGTTCAAAAATGCATCTAATGTGTAAAACTTTCCAAAAATAAAAATGTTAGACATATTGGGTATCGCCGCGTCCGTAACAACCTGCTCTATAAAAATATTACATGAGATGGCCCCCCAGGTGAATGCTGTAAAACATTTTTTTTAAAAACTATGCCAAAACAGCCATTTTTTTCCTCTTGCCTCGCAAAAAGTGTAATAGCAGGCGATCAAAAAAGCATATGTACCCCAAAATGGTACCAATCAAAACTTCATCTCATCCCGCAGAAATTGATACCCTACCTAAGATAATTGGCCAAAAAATAAAAAAATATGGCTCTCTGAAAATGGCAGCACAAAAACATGTGTAAAATTTAACAAAAATAAAAATGGTAGACATATTGGGTATTTCCGCATCCATAACAACCGGCTCTATAAAAATATCACATGATTTGCCCCCTCAGGTGAATGCTGTAAAAAAAGTTTTTTAAAAACTATGCCAAAACAGCTATTTTTTTCACCTTGCCTCACAAAAAGTGTAATACCAAGCGATCAAAAAGTCTTATGTACCCAAAAATGGTATCAATGAAAACGTCACCTCATCCCGCAAAAAACGAGCCCCCACATAAGACATTAACTCAAAAAAAGTAAAAATCAATGGCTCCCGCAAACCAATCCATCAAAATCTGTGCTGCAAAATCCATATGGCGCTCCTTCTGTTCTGAGTCCTGCCATGTGCCCCCACAGCAGTTTCCAAGTTCCGTAAAACGCTTAGGGGGTCAAAGTGGTCAGTACCCCCCTTAATATATTCTTTGAAGGGTGTAGTTTCCAAAATGGGGTCACTTTTTGAGGGTTTCCACTGTAGGGCTACGTCAGGGTCTCTCAATTACAAAATGGTGCCTAAAAACCATTCTAGCAAAATCTGCCTCCAAAATTCGTATGGCGCTCCTTTCCTTCTGACCACTGCCACAAACCCATAGAGACGTTTACCACCACATATGGAGCATTTCTGTAAACTGCAGAATCAGAGCAATGTATATTGAGGTTTAGTTTGCTGTTTACCCTTGCTGTGTTGCAAGAAAAAAAAATATTAACATAAATAATCTACCAAAAAAGTGAAATTTCACCTCCATTTTCCTTTAATTCTTGTGGAACACCTCAAGGGTTAACAAAGTTTGTAACATCAGTTTTTTATAATTTGAGGGGTGTAGTTTCTAAAATGGGGTCATTTATGGGTGGTTTCCATTATGTAAGCCCCTCAAAATCACTTTATATCTGAATTGGTGCTTAAAAAAAGGATTTTGGAAATTTTGTTGAAAATTTGAAAAATGGCTTCTAAACTTCTAAGCCTTCTAACGTCCTAAAAAAATAAAATGACATTTATCAAATGATGCCAACATAAAGTAGACATATGGGGAATGTAAAATAATAACTATTTTTGGAGGTATTACTATGTATTTTGAAAGTAGAGAAATTGAAATTTGAAAATTTGCAAATTTTTCCAAATTTTTTTTATAAATAAAAATGAAATATTTTGCCACAAATTTACTACGGTCGTGAAGCACAATATGTGATGAGAAAACAATCTCAGAATGGCCCGGATAAGTAAAAGCGTTCCAAAGTTATTACCACATAAAGTGACACATGTCAGATTTGCAAAAAATGGCCTGGGCAGGAAGGTGAAAACAGGCCCGGGGTTGAAGGGGCTAAATAAAAACTTCAATTTATTTTGAATACTAATGGGTGGTGGAGACTCTTTATTCATTTATATAATGTATGGAGATAAGGTAATAATATTGAACATTTGTCACTAGCAAATGCATTATTAGTTATTACATTTACTATGATACAGGTCCTAAATTACAAATTTGATTACAGTAAATGGAACCCATATTAGTTGAAAACCCTAATTAAATTGAAGAGTGAATTGTTCTGCAGATTATGAATGTTAGAATCAAGTTAATTGTATATATTGTGACTAATAAGCTAATTGAAAGTATACCTTTAGTCAAGTAGTTATAAGCAATATACCTTGTACACCATGTATGTATACTGTACATTTAATGCTTTAGTGCTTTATTGTGTGCATTCTAAGATACAGCAATGGTTTTCTGACCTCTAGTGGCCAATATTAATAATGCAATTTGATTACTATGTGTTTTTTTATTTTTATTTAGTAGAACATTGGTAAAGAAACTGGTAGCTTGTACGGACAAATGAAATTAGACATTAGGTTGACCAAGACATAAGTCAGAATATATAACATTTTAGGCTTCTTGTAATAATCTTGAATATTAGTAACAGAGAGTACCCCTATCATTTGCTCATGTGCATTGTTATATTACAACAGAATACTTGGGGAGAAAGAATGGCCTGGGAAAGGATTCAAAACCAACCCAAAATGTATACGTACTATTAATAACCCTGCTTTAACAGGCCATTAAAAACAGCATGTATTGATATATATTAACAGGATTGTTAATAGTGCAAATATATAAGTAAAAGCTGATTGTGTTCCTGTTGTTTTTACTCTATTGTTAAGATATTCACATGGCGCCAGATGGAACATCAGCAATGAATAAATAATTTAGAAATGCAGAAAGAGTCGTAGACATCTAGTGTACCCCTGATTTGTTTCCCTGTGTTGGACATTCACGCTTTTGTCCCATTCCCATGTTTTCAATATAATCATGTAATAATAATAATCTTTATTTATATAGCACCAACATATTCCGCAGCGCTTTACAGTTCAGAGGTCCATGTACAAACAGTCATAAATAACATAGTAACGCAATGGGCGTGTCAAGACCTAGTGGCGGACACAAGGAGAGAGCAAAAAACATAGAGTAGTACGTTCAATGTCACAAGAGGACCAATTAAGACAAGTGAGTGCTCACCTTAGGCAGTTGTGCAACGTATAGGCACAACGCTATTGTAGACTTATTCGTATGTGTCATACGTTATCCAGTGGCCGGATCTGCTAATCTGCTATTTAGCTATTTATACCCTGTATTGTACATACTTACCTATATACCTGAAGAAGGGGGCTTGAGTACTCCCGAAATGTGTTGTTTCTGTTATATTATATTGTTTGGATAAATTAAAGAAGATTACCGTACTTCATTCAATTACATCGGCTCCTATGGCTTTGGATTAATTGTGCCTGCAATAGGATTTACCTTCTTTACATAAATGACATAGTAACAGACAAGTCAATAGTTAGAACAAGAGGAATGAGGGCCCTGCTCGCAGGAGCTTACAATCTATGAGGAGATAGGGGTGACACAAAAAGTAAAAGTGGCCAGGGTTGAAGTGCAACCTTTGCAACCCTATAGTTATGTCACTGAGAATGGGTGTACACTAATTTAATATTTCTTTGCTCGATGAGGAAATAAATGTACTGAGTGAAAATAAAATGTGGTTTATGGTTGAATGAAGAATTTGCTACAGAAGAGTTGCTGCACAAAATCAGGAGCTATATAAATGTGTTAGGCAGGATTTGCCATATGTATTTGATGCTCTACAGAATCAGAAAACATTTCTCCTGAACCTAAAATAAAGGTCTTAGATGGTGTGATATTCAGGGTTCTATTTATATATATATATATATTTACATATATTGACATATGTGTTGGGGTGCATGGAGGTGGAGAAGATTATATATATATATATATATATATATATATATATAAATGTGCGTCAGTGATAAAGTGGTCTAAGAAAAAAAATGTTAAAAGCTAAAATGCTTAGTAAGTTGAACCAAATATATTATGCTACATGGGCCTTTTACACATATTTGGATATATAAATATATATATATGTATATACTGTGTGTGTGTGTGTATGTATATATATACAACTTCTAGCATCCATTACTCTTAGTTGTGCACGATCTATGATGTCATGTTACATTTCCCCCATACATTTAAAGATTATTTACATGTATTACATCTATTCTAAACACCTTAATTACCTGAGGCCTAGAATAAACGCTGCACAGGTATACCATGCAGTGGAGGGCGGGGGCAGTGCTCTAATGTCTCGGACTGGCAAGAACACTGATTCTGGTCATTTAACCCCTTAAATGTGGTTTCAGCACCCTGCGAATGAGATCACAGGTTGCCAATCTATTCACATGGTCACATGGTAGTCTGGGGCCATGGAATGGAGTAAAAAGTGATCAAAAAGTGTTATATACCCCAAAGTGGTGCCAATGAAAACTACAAGTCACCCTGAAAACATCAAGTCAAGTGCTCGCAGTTCCGCAGAAACAATGATATAAAAGTTATGGATGCGGCTATGCAAAAACATTTTTAGGTTTTTTTCTTTAAAAAGGGTTTTTATTGTGTAAAAGGTTCAAAACTTTAAAAAAAATATGTATGTACCAATGGGTTACAGAGTTGTCACACTCTTGCTATTCATAATACATTAAAAGATGGTCCATTCCTTAGACGTTCAACATGTTTATTGTAATACTGTCATCTAGTGTTTGTGTCATACATACATATCAGTGTATTATTTTCTTTTCATTGCTACCAGGACTTAATGAGCTACAGGAACATCATTGGTGATCTGAAAATATTTCTTGATAAATACGAGTTTGACATACTTATTCTTTTGGCCAGCTACTCGTCAGGGGATCAGGCAACAAGACAACAAATAGCTGTTTATTCGGAGAATCCAGAATTATGTCACCAAGTAAGAGCAAATTCCATTTACAAGGTTACTATTATATCTTTGATTTTATTTTGGTGTATGTACAGTGTATATTTTACAGTACTACTAATAGGGTTGTTTAATCTCAGACTTTGATGGGATATCATTAAAGTCAGATAGCTGTGGTTCCCACCTCTAAGACCAGCATCTACCACCAGAACCAATCCCTCAAAGTGAAGGAGAGAGCACCACGCATGTGGAGTGCTCTCCATTAATTTCTAAGGAAATTGGCCATCCTAGAGATTATAGATATAGATATAGATATAGATATAGATTATCATCATATTACAATTAGGCTACTTTCACACCAGCGTTTTTGCTGGATCCGTCATGGAACAGCAAAAACGCTTCCATCATAATAATAAAACCGTCTGCATCCATTAGGCACGGATCCAGTTGTATTATCTCTAAAATAGCCAAGACGGATCCGTCAGGCATTGACTTACAATGGTTTTAGAGACGGATCCATTTTCTTTCGTGTCTTTCGTCCCTATTGACTTACATTGAGTGTCATGATGGACTTGTCTTGCTCCCTACCACATCACTGACAGAAAAACGCTGCTTGCAGAGTTATTCTGTCCACGTTGGGGATGCAACCAAACGGAATGGAATGCATTCTGGTGCATTCCGTTTCATTCAGTTCAGTTTTGTCCCCATTGACAATGAATGGGGACAAAATGGAAGTGTTTTCCCCCTCTATGGAGATCCTATGACAGATCTCAATAGCAGAAAGGGAAAGCGCAGATGTGAAAGTAGCCTTAGTTGTCTGCACATACATTTCTTTAATTCCATAAGGACATGGTCTATTTTGATCTTCAGAACATAAGGAGGGTTATTTTTTTTTTCAGTTTTTTCATCTACCTCTTCTGAGAGACATAACTTCTTGTTCGATCAGTTGTAGCAGTTAAATTTTTGGGGTGGAATGGAAACAAACAGCAATTGTACTATTTTTTTTGGTTTATGTTTTCAGGTTATGTATTATGGTGTTCAGTGTATGTTGACATTCATTGATGAATGACATGGTTAACATTCTGTCAATATGATTACAGCGAGAATGAACTTATATATTATATTTATTTTTGTTTTACTACTACACAATTAAAGCAGTTTAAAAAAAATAGATATTGTGCCACCATATTCTGGCAGACATAACTTTTATTCCTTTATTTTGGAAAGTGGGAAAAGAAAAAAACTGTCATTCTGGCATTGTTTTTTTTATTCTCCACTATTTTTTATGCAGGTAAAATACTGTGATAATTTTATAGTTTTGATTGGTACAGACTTTTTATTTTAATCTTAATTTGGGACTTGATCGGTCATATAATACACAGGATCTAATAGGCATAATAGGTTGCAGACTTGAGTCCCTTGTTAGGTCCCCAGCTTTTATAGCAACCTATCGGTAGCCATCCCATCATGCGGGGTGGGAGATGGGGGTGACAGAGGGAACTAAACAATGCCCAACATTGAATGCAGCATTTAAGGGGCTAAATGCTTGGGATCGGAGCTACAGTACTGTACATACATGTGAGGTAATCTTGCAGATAGACTGAGAGAGTTGATAGAGTTGAACAAAAATAGTCCTGTCGACAGGACTATTTTCCAGGACGTCCCTCCATGACAGCACCATGGAGGATGTCCTATTGGTCTCTGTAGGGACAGGAAGCATGAGAGGTTAAAAGGCCCCTCCCCTCCCCCATGTTCTTCCTGTCCCTACGGGGACAATGGGAAGCAGAGTCCCTATGGGGATGAAGAAAGAAGATTACCTGGAGGACTATGCTGTGCTGGAAGGGAGGGGGGGTTCTCCTCTCCTCAGGCCGGCATTATGTCCTGGGCCAGCACCTCTCTGGGAAGAGGTCCCCTAGTCTGCCCGATACCATCATGACGGATGCCGCGGTATCGGGGTGCCGACGCCGCTTCTCTGTTCTTCAGAGCTCTGGGCTCGGCGGCGGCTCATCCTCCTCTTCTGTGGTGGCGCATGGTGGAACCCGCGCACACTGGGCGGTAGGCCGGGATCCTAGGTCACGTGACCGGAAGACGTCGGAGGTCCGGCGGGTCACGTGACCGGATGCTGTCGGGACGCCGAGTCAGGTGATAATGGCGTCCTCCGGAAACATGGCGGCGACCAGCAGCAGCGCTGGAGACCCGGGTATCCTGGGTCTCGCGCTGGGAGGAGAGGTGACTCTTCCTTTGGAATGGAGTCCCTCCTCCTGAAGAGGCGGAGAGCAGCGCGGCGTCAGGGGGGGGCCCCCGGTGAGTATATAATGCTTGCTGATATCATTAAGCTGTTCTCATCATGGAGGTCCCTAATTCTGGCAGGTCTGAGACTTCTACAGACCCCCCTGAAATGGCTCACATAAGTTTCTCTCCCTGAGAGAATTCAGTTTTGTCTGGAGGTTTTTCTCCTGGTGAGCCGGTGAATTCCTCTGTCTTTCTTGCTCCCCCCTTAGGTGGAGAAAGAAACGGCACGGAAATCTGACTCCCTCAAAAAGAAAGCAAAGAGGTGTGCCACCTGTGCAAAGCGTCTCTTGGATTCTTACAAGAAACAGCTTTGTCAGGACTGTTTGGCTAATATTCTTAAAGAAGAACAGCCGTCCTTTTTGTCAGATTTGAGAAATCTAATAAGAGAGGAAGTACAGGCGTCCGTTGCTAAGATGGCACCTGTGGCTAATCCGTCCCCGCCCCCCTGAAAGAGGCCGAGGGTCTTAATAGACTCAGATTCGGAGGAGGAGCCACCTTATCTATCCGAAGGGGAGATAGAAGAGGAAGGAAAACAGTACTCTGCATCTAGGTCCCAAAATCCCGGCAGATATTTTTTCTCTAATGAGGATTTGGAGACTCTCCTTTCTGCCGTCAGAGAAACAATGGCGGTAGAAGAAGAGGAACAATCCCACTCAGTGCAGGATGAGATGTTTGGGGGTTAATTGCAAAAAAGGAAAAGACTTTTTCCAGTGAATAAAAATCTAAAGGAGTTGATAAAGGAAGAATGGGAGGAGGCGGATAAAAAGCTATATCTCTCCCGTGAGTTTAAAAGCAGGCTTTTATTTGACCCAGAGGAGACGAAATTATGGGACGAAATCCCAAAAGTCGACATTCAAGTGGCGAAGGTCGCAAAAAGAACCACTATCCCCTTTGAGGATTCTTCACAGTTGAAGGATCCGATGGATAGGAAGATTGACGGAGCCCTTAAAAAATCTTGGGAGGCCGCGGCAGTGGGCATTAACACCAACATTGCCGCTACGTCAGTTGCTAGAGCCATGAGTCTATGGCTGGACCAGCTTGAAAATCACCTAAAAATAAAGACCTCTAGAGAGGAGATCTTAGAATCCCTTCCTCTCCTAATGATGGATACGGCGTTCCTGGCGGACGCCTCGGCTGAGTCCATCCGTAGCGTGGCAAGGAACGGTGCCTTATCGAATTCTGCTAGGAGGGCACTTTGGATTAAGCCATGGTCGGGTGACATTGCGTCAAAAAATAAATTGTGCGCAATACCGTTTTCTGGGTCTTATCTGTTTGGGCCGGTTCTGGATACAATCCTTGAGAGAACGGCGGATAAGAAAAAAGGGTTTCCAGAGGAAAGACCCAAAAAACAGGTGTCCTTTCGCAAATCCTCCAGAACATTTCAAAATGCTCCTTCCAGAGGGAAAGGCAAAACAGGCAGATGGAGTTACCCGAAGGGAGGTAGAGGGAGAGGGTTCCTCCTTAACCCAAACCCTGCCAATTCTTCATCAAAACAATGACGCCAGGCCAGTGGGAGGAAGATTGAAATATTTCGTAGAGGATTGGGCTCAAATAACAGAGAACCAATGGATCCTGGACTCCTTAAAGGAGGGGTTCAAATTGGACTTGTGGAAACATCCCCCAAGGAAGTTTCAGACCACTCGTTTCAGGTCAACCTCCCTTCAATCTCAGCTTCTAGCGGACATTCAGAAACTATCTCTTCAGAATGCGATTACCCCAGTTCCCATATCCCAGAGGTTCAGGGGGTACTATTCTCGGCTTTTCCTAATAAAAAAACCGGACAACTCATTCGGGACCATAATCAATTTAAAAGGGGTGAACAGGTGTATAGCTTACCGACGTTTCAAGATGGAATCCATAAAAACTACTATTCCTCTCATACCTCCGAGCGCCTTCATGTGTACGATAGACATGAAGGTCGCGTACTACCACGTTCCCATTCACCAACAATTCCAACAGTACCTGAGGTTTGCAGTCAAATCGGGGACAGAGATATTCCATTATCAGTTCACATGCCTGCCCTTCGGAATATCCTCTGCCCCTCGATTATTCACAAAGGTAGTTGCAGAGATGATGGCCTTCCTCAGGAAAGAGCAGATTACGATAATACCATATCTCGACGATTTCCTGCTTGTAGCAGGTACAAGGGATCTATTAATACAGGATCTTGCGCAGACCAGGGCTCTCATGGAACGTCTGGGTTGGATCCTGAATTACAAAAAATCAGATCTCCTTCCGGACACAAGGAAAGTGTTTCTGGGGACAGAGTTAGACTCAGTAGATCAGAGGTCTTATCTACCCAGAGAAAAACAGGTCACCTTGATAGAGAGAATATCGCAATTCAGGGATCGCAAACATTGCACACTCAGATAGGCTATGAGGATCCTAGGCCTCATGACTTCCTGCATTCCAGTAATCCCGTGGGCGCAGTTCCACTCAAGACAGCTACAGAATTTAATTCTGTCATCGTGGGACAGAAACAATCAGTCCCTGGAATCAAAGACTCTTCTCACAGCAGCAGTAAAAGACTCTCTGACATGGTGGCTGAATCCGCAGATTCTGCAATTGGGCGTTCCTTGGGATCCGATACCAGTAAAAACAGTGACCACAGACGCCAGTCTGAGAGGATGGGGAGCCCAGGTAGGAGAAATCTCCTTTCAGGGCATATGGTCCACCCAGGACCGTCAGAAGTCATCAAACTTCAGGGAGCTAAAAGCTGTTCTAGAATCCTTCAAGGCGGCCGAGCATCTGTTGAGAGGCCATCATGTAAAGTTGCTTTCGGACAACATGACCACTGTCAGTTATCTAAAGAGACAGGGAGGGACGAGGAGCCCTCTACTTCAAGGATTGGCAGACAAAATATTCTCCTGGGCGGAAAGAACTATATTGTCCATCTTGGCAGTTCACTTGAAAGGGGCTTACAACACAAAGGCAGACTATTTGAGCCGTCAAAACATCCATCCGGGAGAGTGGACCTTAAACATGGAGGTTTTCAACCTTATTTGCAACAGGTGGGGAAGTCCTCAAATAGATCTGTTTGCAACAAGAGACAACTCTCAGACAGTACAGTTCTTCTCGCTGAACCCAAAAGACAATCCCAGAGGGGTGGATGCCTTGTCTCAGGTTTGGGACTTCAATCTGAGTTATGCCTTTCCTCCCTTGCCTCTGATTCCAGCGGTGCTGAAGAAACTGAGATCGAGTGCCACAGTCCTGATCCTGATTGCTCCAGCTTGGCCCAAGAGGGGCTGGTTTTCAGAGATCAGGGAGAGATCCATGGAAGACCCGTTTACCCTTCCAGTGAGAGAAGATCTGCTCCTTCAGGGTCCCATCCATCACCCGGACGTCAGCAGACTCAAATTGACTGCCTGGATCCTGAGAGGCAGATGTTAAGGAACAAAGGTCTCTCAGAGGAGGTAATCGCTACGTTACTGCATAGTAAGAAGCCAGTGACCGCGGCTATCTATGGTAAGGTTTGGAAGAAGTTCAGTTCCTGGTTAAACATAAATCATCCAGGTTCTGCAACTCCTTCTATAAGCCAGATTCTGGATTTTCTCCAGCTAGGGTTTAACATGGGTCTAAAGCCTAGCACCCTAAAAGTACAAATATCGGCCCTTTCATGTTTCCTAGATGCTCCAATTGCGGAGCATAGATGGATTAAAAGATTTGTTAATGCTATTGGAAGGCTTCGGCCTACTTTAAGACCTTCGGTTCCAGTATGGGACTTGAATATTGTCTTGAGGGCTCTCTATGATCCTCCCTTTGAACCAATAGGGGAGATTTCAGAGAGACTTCTCTCACTTAAAGCTGCCTTCTTGATTGCCACAACAGCACGCAGAATAGGGGAGATCCAGGCTCTCTCAATATCAGACCCGTACCTAAAGATCCTGGATGATCGCATCATTTTAAGGCTGGATCCTTCGTTTCTTCCTAAGGTAGTTTCCTCGTTCCACAGAGAACAAGAAATAATTCTACCTTCTTTTTGTACCTCTCCCCAGAAGGTTCAAGAACAAAAATATCACTGCCTGGATGTCAGAAGAAACATTCTGTCCTACTTAAAGAGAACGGAACCTTGGAGGACATCTTCAAACCTTTTCATCCAGTTTGGAGGGAAGAATAGAGGATGCAAAGCATCAAAACAGACAATTGCTAGATGGATCAAGGAAACCATCAAGGAAGCTTATAGTTTGGAGAACCTTCCCTGTCCATTAACTGTGAAAGCACACTCGACCAGACCAGTGTCGACATCCTGGGCCCAGAAAGCAGATGCTTCTATAGACCAAATCTGCAAGGTGGCTACGTGGTCGAGTTTCCACACATTCACGAAGCATTACAAGTTAGACGTTTTAGCCAATCAGGATTTGGCTTTTGGTCGCAAGGTCCTGCAAGCAGTGGTCCCTCCCTGACTACCTTAATTTGGTAGCTCTCCATGGTGCTGTCATGGAGGGACGTCCTGGAAACAAGAATTTAGTCTTACTGGTAAATAGGTTTCCAGAAGTCCTGACATGACAGCACTGGGTACCCCCCCCCCCTTATTTACTTTGCTTGCATATTTTCAGTTGGTTATTGTTCCAATGTGATGTATAACATTGTGACGATAATAAAATAGAGTTGCATTATTCCGGTGTAGTGATTTATAAACACTGGAGTATGGGGGAGGGGAGGGACCTTTTAACCTCTCGTGCTTCCTGTCCCTACAGAGACCAATAGGACATCCTCCATGGTGCTGTCATGTCAGGACTTCTGGAAATGTCCATGTGAACCCGGCCTTACATAGCAAATGTTATCGCAGCTAGACATTATGATTTCTATCTAGACAAAATTATGATATCATTTGAGGGAAGCTACTCGTTTTAATTGACAGTATGCTAAATTATATTATCTCAGTTCTCTAGACATGTCTGTATGTGTTGTTCTTTACCTCACACTTAATTACATACTTGAGTAATTACATACAATATCACATTCATATACATGCAAATATTCACCCATCTTCATTTTTGCATTTCATAGGTGTGCTGTGAATTGGAAGAATGCCAAAATCCTTTCCTTGATCTTGAGCCATCAGATTATGGGTGTGATCGTTTTTTTGTTTATCAGCAAGAAAGTCCTTTGGTAACTCGTGAGCAAGTGGCAGCAATCATCAAAGAAGCAGTCAACAGAAGACGCATTGGCATGGTTCCCAACAGCCGGACTTCCTCAACGGAAGCTGTTGCTGGGAGCGCACCTCTCTCTCAGGGGTCATCTGGTATTATGGAGTTATATGGTTCTGATGTAGACCCTCAACAAAATCCATCAAATTTCTCTGATAATCAACAGGATATAAATGGATCAGTGCATGCCCAAGTGGATGTCAATGTTGATCTTGTGAGCCCAGATAGTGGCCTTGCAACTATAAGAAGTAGCAGGTCTTCTAAAGAGAGCTCTGTTTTCCTTAGCGATGACAGTCCAGTTGCAGAAGTTGCTGGTCCTCATCACAATTTTGTTCCCGGAATTGATTCTTATAGTTCTATCCCAGAATGTGTAATCATTGAAGAAGAAACTCCCTCAACTAGGAATAACAGTGATAATCTTGACCTCTTCGGCTTTGATCTGGCCCCTAATATGCGCTCTGAATCTTCATCACATTCTGCAGACTACTCTATGGCTGATGATTTCTTTTTTCAGAGCGATTCCTCAGAAGGACAGCAAGCTACTGCCCAAAAAGAACATGACCAAACCCATTTCTACAGAGATGATATAGAGAACTGTTCAACAAAGTTGCTAAATTTCAAACCCGGAAAGGCTGCATTGTTAGAAGTAGAAAATATTAGTTTAGTAGAGTTTGATGATAATTTCATGAATAGTCCTGAAAACCATGAGGATCTATGTGGTAAACATCCCAGTGTAAGTGATCTTGTTGAATTCAGTTCTCCTTTATCTGCCGATGTTCCAGGACATGGAGAGGGTAAAATACCTCCAACACCTATGAACAGTCTAGTGGAAAGTTCTCCACTTGATAATGGACCTCCGACTTTTTTTCCAGAAGATGTAATAGAGAAAATTAATGAAATAGGAGCTTCTGACCTACCTCAGGTTAAATATTCCAACTGGTGGAATGGAGGTGAACCATGCTTAACACAAGAGGGCTTGATAAAGGCTGACACGTGGAGTTCAGGTGAGCAGGAACCTGTGTTCAATAGTCCTAATTCATGGAAAGGTCCAAAGCTGAAAGACAATCATAATACTGGAAACACTGCAGGCCCATTTCAAGTATCCAACTGTCATAACAGGGACAATCATGACAACACAAGGCAGGAAACAAGAACATTTTCAGATTTATGGAGATCAGACCAACCCATTGAAGCAACTTCAGATCCATGGTGTGGCTCCCCAGACAGTTTTGGACAATGTGCAAATCAACCATTTGATACATGGGATACTTCACATAGGGCTAACCATAAGAGATACTTTTCCAAAACTAGTGAGGTAGGTGAAGTAGCAAGTGACCTTTCTTCAGATTATACACCTGATGAGAGAGACAGCAGACTAGGTCATGAAATAATGACAGAAGAGCAGCACACAAAACTAAAAGGTATCACTGAGAATGGGCAATTACAATGCTTTGATCCTGATGGAGAAACACCAAATGATTTAAGACACATACAAAGAAATCTTGGTGTGTGGGATTTTTGTCAAAGTAATAAAGAGTCCAATATTCTTAATGGTAAAATTGATTGGGAAGACCCATTTTTGTCTTATAGATGTCTGGATTTTACAAACCCTGGTGCAAGCACAGATTGTATTGTTTCTCCACCAGATACCAATTACTCAACATCAGATTCAATATCTTCTCCTTTGTATGAAGATGATATGAAAGAACCTGAGAAGACATGGGAAGAACCAAAAACTGAGCTAGTTCAAGACCAGCCAGTGGTTGCTAATCATGACGAAATGACATTTAATGACAGTAGCTCCTCAAATCCACAGAATAAAAATAATTTTTCTGAAACTATAAATTCACAAGTCCTATCTACAACATTTGACAAAATAGATGGAGTAAACTTCATGATAGAAAAAAGTGATCTTATGAACAATCTGACACATTGTTCATCGCAAGACTTTAGCCATGAATGCACATCTGAGGAAAATTTGATACAAAGTAGCAGAGATGTATCTAGTAATGAAAAATTACTTAAAACATGCTCTGATAATACACTTAATTTCCCACTTGCAAACAATGATGGAAGTCATTGCTTACAACATGATCATCAGAGTTCTTCACCAAATAAATTACCAGATTACAGCCTCCTTAAAAATCATGAGACACATGCAAAATCCTATTCAGATGTCAAGTTCACTTTAAATGATGTGGATGATCGTTCTTCTATCAAGATACCAAATATTAAACCTCTGTCTCCTGATATTCTAAATAAGGTAGTAAATGTTTTTAATGATCATCACTTTGAAGTTATTTGTAAAACACATGAAAATGTGATTTCACAGGAGGAGGAAAAAGGCACAGACACTTGGGAAACAGATTTGCAGTGTGACACAGAATCGTCCTCTTTGAACACTCCTGATGATTTAGATAATTTACAAAATGTAGATTTGTTAAATAAATCTGCAGAGTTAGGTGTAAGGAAAGGATGTAATGACTGTGATAAAAATGTAAACTGCGTTATCCACTTGTCCCCTGTCACTGACACCCAATTGCAGACCAACAATGATGACAGGAAATGTTTAGCACAGAACTCATGTCCATTAAGTCCAGAGGCAAACAATACATATAAGCCCCATATTTATGAGAAAAGTTTCTGTATTAAACAGCAATCTCCTAACAGGAATATTGAAATAGTGGAAAATGTATTATATGGTGACATCTATAGTAAACCTGACATAGATCCTATAAACGTAGGTGTTGCTGATGTCATTGTTCATGAAAGTGTGTTAAATACCTCCCACAGTAACTATGCATCAGATGATTTAGGCTTGGGTATATCTAATGTTAGCATTCTACAAGATCTGAAAATAGACCATTGTCATAATGTAAATATCCTAAGTGGCTCATCCAATTCCACTTCACCAAGCCCAGAATTAGATGACAGCTTGGGTGCACTACATGAAGACATTTTATATGGAAATAAAATAAACCATTCCTTAGTGTTAAAGAATAACTCCTACCAAGCCAGTAGAAAAGATTCTGACATTAAGCCTGAAGAAACATCACCCAGTATCATTAGTAAAGTCCCAATGAATCTGGATATTTGGAACACACAGATTTGTGAGGATTCTGAATCTTCATCAAGTCCTGAATCAAATGAGGTTCTAGACCATTCTAATGTTAAAGACTGTTTCCAAGAGAAGGTGCTTGATCTGGAAACAACTTCTACATTCTTCAATGATGCTCAATCCAGTTCAACTACACCCGGAACAGAAGAAGAAAGTTTGGAAGAACAACTTGTTTGCTTAAATGATTTTCCAACAGAGAACAAGGTAGAATGCCTTAATAATCTTTCAGATGAATATGAACAATTCACACTGGATTCTAATAGTCTTGGCAATCTAAGTGGCCCTACTTTAAACAATTTGCACCCACTTGATGTTGGGTGTGAGGAAGAAAACCAACTTTTAAACCCAACAGTAACTGGAAATCAAAATGGTCATAAAAAACCTCAGTTGTACATATTAGATTGCTCAGAACAAGAACAAGACACATCTTCACCATTGTACTTCCAGCCAAACACAGGTTCATATGTTGAACCTCATCAACTCAGTGGCCCTAATGCTGGTATTAAAAAAACATGTAATGTAAATGTATTGGCATGCAACATAGAGTTTCCAGCTTATGCTTATGATGGTACAGCAACTGATGAAAATGTAATAAATAGTGAAGCACATGAGCTAGAAAATATATTCCTGGTGTCTGCTAACATGGATGTAAATAGTGGAAGAAAACCATCAAATAATATGGGAGCTATTAAACAATCACAACTAGTCCATGAGAATGATTTGTCTTCTGATGTTCTAGATCAACACAACGACATTGGAAGTAGCTTTGAGCACTGTGAAGCATTATCCATAGAAGGTCCTAATCAAACTGACTATGTCCCAGACATCCTAGATGATTATACCCAACAATCCTCTCCATTCCTTTGTGTAGAACCAGATATATGGAATATGACTGAGAAAGCGTACACAAAAGTATCACTCAGTGTCAGTCCTGATGTACTGTACAGCTGTGAAAACAGTTCTCAAGCTTCTGATAGCCCAGACCTGTGCCGAGAATATGAGTACCGTCAAACATACTGGCAGCAAGTGAGCATGGGCACAGGCAATATTCCAAGGATGAGAGCTCTGTCTGAAAGAGAAAGGCAAGATATTAATTGTAGTGAAGAAACTAAAATATCACATTCTCTCCCTTCACTCGCATTTGATGGCCATACATTGCAGTCTTTCAACACCAGTGAGAAATTAGATGCAGCAGTCAACCCTATAGATGTTGGTGAGGTGGGTGACTTTGATCATGAAGTTGATAGCGATGATTCTGTTGAGTCAGCTCCATATTTTAATGATGACTTAATCCATAGTATCTATGAAGACCAAAACGTATTGACTAAGGAAGATCAATATTTCAACAATTCAGAAACAAATAAAGTAATACTTAAGGAACATCCAACTTCCATGATGGATCAACATAAGTCACAGCAAAGTGCTGATACTTGTGTAGAGGAGGAATTGGAATCTGTACTAAGAATAACACCAGGTGAGAGGGAAGCTCTATTCACAGTCGGAGGAGTGTGTCACAAACACAGCTTTCCAGCAGATGGCAGCAATGGTCCTTTACAACTGTCTAATGGTAAGAACACATTCAAGAAAAGATCTGTAATAATGATAACATGTAAATAAAATTCTAAGAGAGTTGTCCTACAGCATTTGTACTCAACTATATTCAGAGCAAAATAAAAATAGGTTATGTTGTGGATTTCACCAGAAATTATATTATTGCATAGGATGAATTCTGCAGTCCATGGCAGATTCACATGTAACACTTGCAGATTTTGGTGCAAGATGTAAATTTCTGCTGAGATATTTTAATAGATCAAATAAAAGTTATGTTTTAAAGGGGACATCTTTTCGGTGGTTTAGTAATATATAACGAGAAGTTTTGATTAGGACAGCCCTGATTTTATTCTTTTAATAAATCGACAAACAGTGCTTGGTCTGCTGAAGACTGCACCTCAAACTATGCATTGAGAGTAGTCTAATCACCTCCATTAACATGTGAACATACATCCCAGAACTTCCAATGTGCACAGAGAGGCTGACACATTTTTGTTAATTTTTTATGACCAGCTTTCCTTTGCTTTTTGACAGCTAGAAAGCATAACATGCTGCTCTGATGTAACCAGAAATGGAAACCGGATGGAATTATAAGGCTGGATTTTCATGCTCAGCTTTATTATACAGTTTTTGAAGACAAAGACAGGAACAGCTCATAAACTAAGTGCATATAAAAAGAAAAGATTGAGTCTTCTACACTTTTTGAATCCAGCCCTTGCTCTGGCTTTAAAAACTGCACCAAAAAACCTGAATGAGGAAACGTAGCCTTAAAATTAGCTGACTGATGCTCACACTGATATGCATCAGCATAAGCACCATTAGGTAAAGAGATCATAGTATCCCCGATCTCTGGAACAAGCGGAAAGAAGAGCACGCATATCTCACTCTCTCTTCACACTGCTGAGGACAGAATCAAGACGGGTCCATAAACTAAAATGGAGTAGACTCATTCAGAATAGAGAGAGAACGCAATATGTGCACTCTTCTCTCAGCTCATTCTGGAGATTGTCAGGGCCTCCGCACTCAGACCCTCACCAATTACAACTTCTATGATATCCTAATGAAGACATTATCTCAAAAAATGGATTTGATGTACACATTTCCAGACACTGCAGAGAACTATCCTCTGGATAGGTCTCAGTATCTGATCGGTGAGGGTCCGACACCTGGGACCTCCGCTGATCAGCAGTTTGAGAAGGCACCAGCACTCCTGTGAGTGCTGTGACTTTCCCCTCTGCTTTTCCTAGGCTAAGTAACAACACGTTCATGTGTCACGTGTTCTAGGAGTAGAAGTGAAAGAGACTGAGCTGTGATACCAAGCATAGCCGCTATACAATGTAAGGTCCTGTACTTGGTAAGCTGTGAGAAGGATCACAGGAGCACCGGTGCCTTCTCCAGGTGGCAGACTTCCCACCGATTAGAAAATCTCGAAAAACCCTTTTAAGCACAAAATATTATATGGTATAAATGCCAATAGGAAGTGAGTTAGACAGTTCATGCTGCAATTTATGGAATTGACCAGAGAATCTAGCATGTTGTCTCTCTGTATTTGACTGTGAATGTCATTTTTATCTCTAGAATCCAGTGAACCTCCAATACAGGTGTGGAAGCATGACATTAGAGTAGACCTGGTAGTAGATGACAGCTTGCATCCGACCATGGATGAGATGCATAGAAGCAGCTTGGAGATCAGCTCTCCATGTGTGGTGGTATCTGAAAGCAAAATAAACATTTTCCCAGTCAGAGACCCCGGTGTAATGCCTCAGCAAACAATGTCTGATACAACTTATTCACTAGAGTCTCCAGATACATTTCAGTTAATCTCCATGACAAATGAAAGTGAAAAGCAAATGACCCTAGGATCTGGATTCCACTCCTTTCAATTAGAAGAAAAAACTTTTTCTATTCTGCCTCAAAGGAAAGAGAGTAAAAAGAAATCAGAAGAAATCTCAGAACATGAGCACAGCTGGAGTATAATACTAAGCCAGACGGAGGCCTCTGACACCTCACCTGAAGACATCTTTGGTAGAGCAGAAAGTGCAGATTGTGATAAAGACTTGGGGGAGAGTTTATATATGGAATCTGAAATACAAGAGAAATATTGGGCATCAGTTAAGGAAAATGATTACACAGACCTCGAGGAAAGCTTTGAACTGTGTAAACTAGATGAAAGTGCCACTAAAGCACAGACAGAAATAGATCATCTTTTAAAGTCACAAGAAGCAGGACTGCCATTGAAGTTTCCTCCTGAAGGTGGCGCACTAGTCAAGGAGCTGGCAATTGACAGTACTTCTAAAGTTACTGATCAAAGGTAGGATATCATGCTTTTCTATAATACTGTATAGTTTGTAGTAAAAGTGTTTTTTTAATAGTTTCCAACGAACAACCATCTATAACCCTGTAATGACCAGGCCTTTATGACCAGCTAAATTTTTTCGATTTTGCCTCGTTGCATTTCTGCCGGCATAACTTTTTTTTTTTTTTTAGCAGTTTGAGGTGAAGATAAATTACAGTGTAACTTTATAAAACAAACTTTATTTGTCATAAATTATTGTCATAAATGTTCACCAATTTTTTGTTCCAATGCATCCAAACAGTCTTGACAGGAAACATCTCCTATTGTTTGTGTTTAAAACTCAAAAGGCTAATGTGCTTCCATGGCAACAGACTACAAACAAACCCTGTGTAATCTGATCCTGTACACACTCATGTGCCCCCCTACTTCTTGTTTATCAACACAGTAAAAGAGAAGGCATATTGAAGTAAGTAAACATGAGATCATCAATATATATAGGTTGGAAAGGTGAACATGACCAAAGTTATGTGCTGCTGACAATAAAATGCCCTTGTGCTACTGAACTTAGAAAATCCGCAAATACTTTTAATGACATCCATTACAATGCTCTAAAATCTGTCACTGCAACATTACTGATAAATGTGCTCACCAGCGATCACCTGCTGTTTGTGGCAGGTAGTGTCAGAGTACACAAAAACATGACGTTACAAAGTTTTACATAACTTTCATACACCCATTACATAGATAGACAACATGGGTAAAGTGCATTTAACACTAATCGACATGTAGTCTTCTCAGTAAAGGTGCCACACTGTCAAGAATATGGAACTATATATTCCCTACCCTGCATGGCTGTAATGTAAAGTAAATGCCACATTCTTTAGGAAAAATTTTCTGAATTCTTACTTCTCAACGTTGAGAGAATCTTTTGTTGGTAGCAGACATATTTATATAAACATTTAAAGGGTCACTGAGTTTTCAGTCAACTTTGAATACATCATAAAGACATTAAAGGTTTTGATCAGTGGGGGTCTGAGCACTGAGACCGCCACCGATTGTTAGCATGAGATAGAAGTGCATACTGTCTCTCCTTGGTGCTGGAGATGGAGTCAGGACCATAGACTTTTGTACTGAGTCCATATCCTGCAGCGAGGAGAAAGCACAATATGTGAGCGCTCTCTATCCTCTTTCTAGCAATCAGTGGGGTGTCAGCACAACAGATCAAAAGTGATCATTTACTGATTGCTTTCTAATAAACACTGTAGTACACAGTTGCAGGTTACTGAAATCTATTGTCACCTTTGAAAAAATAATACATTTTCATTTGTACTTCTTACTGCCAGGTCAGTGGAATGCCTATCATAGAGGCAACTAGGGAAGATGTACTAAAACTACCTACGATTCAGACAGTGCTAAAGTGGCTGTTGATGGATGATAAATCTGGCACACCAGTGAATAAAATATATCACCCGTCCACTTAATAGGTGATGCATGCAAGATCAGTTGGGATCCATCTGGTGAGTCCCCAACAATCACTAGAAGTGAGATTTTGTTTGTGTCTGCAAAACGTTTATTTGGGACATGGCCTATGTGCCAAAATTCTGTGGCATTTGCAATAGTAAATCTGCCCCACTATGCTATCACTATGTGACCAGGAGTAAAGAAAGCCCTGTCACTGAATAAATGCAAGTTCATTTAGGGTCTGTCTGGTGGGTCCCCCAACAATCACTAGAAGTGAGATTCTATTTGTATGGAGTAGTGGTCCAGGATACATGCTTCTGCTCCATACAGCTCTCTATGAGCTCTGGAAACTACTGCATTGGAATCACACTTGTAAATGCATTTTGCACCATGAACTGCCCAGTCGCAGTATTAACTTACTAAGGTAGCAGCACAGTGGTTCATTGGTGCCTTGCAGCACAGGGATCCTAGGTTCAAAGCCCATCGAGGGCAACATCTGCATGAAGTTTCCTCCCACATATCCAAAAATATACAAAGAGGTAAATTGGCTTGCGATGAAATTGACCCTAGCATGAGTTGCATTTTGGGCTGAGCGCCATTATGGCAGCCACAGATTCCCCAGGGAGTTTCCCCACCTATACAACCACCATTGCGCTTTGTGTCCCCTGTGTGAGAAAAACTCATTACAAATGTTTTTTCATCTGTGATTGAAGTATGGAAGGTTCTTGGTGGCACGTGGTGGTATCTCCAGCTGTCTTGTGCAGTTTTGTGTTCTGGAAGATTAAAAATCTTAGCTGTTGTGTTAGGTTATCTAAAAAAGTATTTTAAAGCTTATTTACCTCCATCCCAGCAGAAATAAACTATATTTAATAGGAGTCAGACCCGGGGTCTTGCTTATACTTACTCCATAGGTGAGAAATAGAAGTTATAACACACCTCCTCTAGTTTGTGCCTGAATCATTTTGGTTGTCTGTAGAGATGAGCGAATCATCCAAAATTCGCTTCGCCGAATGTTCGTAGAATTTTTCAAAAGATTCGTACTTCATACGAATCTATTTGGCTGAAGCTGTGTACAAATCATACGTTATTATGTGGTGTTTTGCGAACATTTGCGCACTAATAACAAACGTACAGTTGTTAAAGGTACGCAACTTATGTGAACACGTACGCATGAGCGTACAAATTGCGTAGGAATCCTCAGTGTACTATTGTCTAGCGATTTTGTAATACGCAGGCACGCACAACGCTAGGCCGCAGCCTGCACTCCTCAGAGGCAGAGCGAATTTTGCAAAATGACATCCAGGCGATTCTCAGCATTTAGCTCTAGAGAGCTTAAATACATGATCCGGCTGATGGACCGGCAGGATTACGATGACACACACCGCCACCCGAACCAGCATAAAAAGGAGATAGTGCAGCAGGTGATCTGAGGCTTGCTCCATTGTTTCGACACTGTGCGGACCCTGGGCCAGATCCAGTGGAAATGGTCCAATTTGAAGTTTAAGTGCCCAGAGCGGCTTACTGAGATCCTTGCAGCAATACGACAGGGTGAGTAACAAAATATTTGAGCCTGGTGGAACAGTGGCCAACTATTATGAATTCTACAAGTAGAAGCTCCGGCTACAGGTCCTTTGGCACTGCTGCCCTGTGCCACCTTCTCCTTTTTTTGGAGCTTGAGGTCTGGTTGGAACCCTTATGCTTTTCCATGCCAGACATTTTCACTTGACTGTGGCCCTGCAGCTGGTCTTTGTCTCTCTCTCTCCCTGTCTCTCTCTCTGTCTCTCTCCCTGCCTGATTAATTACTAGCCCTGCACTGGCCCTGCAGTATCCTTGATATGTGTAATATGGATTCCCAGAACAATTACACCCCAATTTTAACAAAACAGTTCTCTGTCTCTCAGAACTTCAGACAGTGCTTCTGCTCGTCTCAGCAGTCGCAGCACAACTGATGTCATAGGCTTACCAAGCCTGTGAGCCAATCAGAGCAAGCGCTTCCCACTAGGTCAGGTGACCGCTTTCTTCCCGGGCTTTTTGCCGCACGAATAATGAACTTACAATAAAAACATCCAGAACAAAGAGAGGGTGGCACTACTCACTCGTTCCTTTTTTCAACATAACAATGTGGTCAGATGGGATTTTCTTCTCAGTCACCCGAGGTGGTGCTTCAACCTTCAGGACTTGTAACATAAACAGCAAAATAGAAACAATAGGCGGCACTCACCAAAAAGTGACTTACAGTAAAAGTTCGCTAATTAACTGAATTTGTACGTATCAGCGTATAAAGTAACTTATACGTAGCATTAGCGTACAATTTATCGGACAAGTACGTAGCGAATGCGTACAAAGCTTTAAGAACATTTTCGAATCTAACGGAGCGAATCTCAAAAAATCCGGATTCGCTTCGGAGTGGAAAATTTGTAAGATTCGATACGAATATACGCAGCGGCGAATAGATTTGCTAATCTCTAGTTGTCTGTGTCTGAATTCTGACCTGGTATGCCATTACCTTATGTCTGTTCCATGCATTCTATGTACTTTTTTTTAATGTACTTTGACCATGCCTTGTATTGTAAATGCTCTGCTATTGTCTGTATGGAGCCTACCGTCTGTTCCAGAAAAGTTTAGAAGAGTAGCTGTAGAGAGAGAGGAAGAAGGAGCAGACTCAATGTGCTTCTCTCCCCTATACTCCAGCTCCATGCCCCAGAGGCTTTGTCATTCCATGAGCTCTAGGAAATGCAAGAAAGCAAGAACTAAAGTATGACGATTTGCATGGCTACAGTGATGCTCCATCACTGTACTGACTCCAGGGAGTGATTGCTTGAGGGAGCACACCATGACACATCTCCATCTTCTGTTTCAGCTCCTCAGGGGGCTCTCTGCATCTGCATGGGTTCCTGGTCTGTTCTTCTGCCAGTGCTTCATGTTTTTTGTCATGCCTGTGTCTCTCCCAAGTACCGTATACCTGGACTATCCCAGGAGGTAACAGTCTGGTCGCTAACCTGCAGCAAAATCTACATCCCTGTACAGGGGGTTGAAGGATGAATACTGGAAAGATGATAGGGTTTGGCCCAACCTCAAACCGGTTGCATGGCACAGTGGTTCTACACATTGTCTGTATGTTTGTCCATAACAATATCTTTTAAGGTTGCATTTTTGTTTTTCATTCATTCAGAACAAGATACAGGTGCTGACAAAATTCACAGTAGCACAGATCAAGTTTCAAGAGTAGCGATGAGTGAATTTTTTGAAATTCAATTTGGATTTGGTTCTGCTGAATCGGTCAGGCAATTCTATTTGAGTGACACAAATCAAGTGTGCTTCGATTGCCCTGAAAAGTTGAGGATGACATTCTGTATTCTAGGATTGTATCCAACATCCTTGAAGCTGTTTAGCACCAAGACAGCATTAATAATGTCAAAGTGACAGTGGCATAAATGGCTAAGTGTATGGCTACTGGTGGTAACAAACAGCCTCTTTAAACACAAACTGCACTGTAGGATTTTCTATTTTTGACATTAAATGACTGTCGGGTCATGTGATCCTCTTTCTTCATCTTTCTTGTCCTCTGATCTGAAAAATGGCTGATGTCATTTTGAGAAATTTGCCTGAATCGAATCGCCCAAAATGTGGATTTTACCAATATTTTTGAAAAATTCAGGTCAAATTTGATTAGTTTAGAATTTCAATTTGATTTGTTTTTAATTTGTTTTAGTTTTCCAACATGGAAGCATTCTCTAACTCTTATAAAAGAATGGCCATAATGGAGATTCATGTAAATACATTAGGATATTAGATTGTAAGATCTGCCGAATAGAGAATCATTTAAGAGGGTTGTCTCACCTCACTAGGATATGCCAACAACGTCAGAGAAGTGCAGGTTCCACCTCTGGGACCTGCACCTATCTCTAGAGCGGGGCACAGCGTGCTCCATTCACTTCTACTGGAGTTCCAAAAATAGCTGAGTGAGCCCGCATGTGCGGTGCACTCTTGCTCACTTTGGGGGCTCCGTTCTAGAGATAGGTGTGCGACCCGCATCTATCTGACATTAATGGCATATCCTAGTAAGACAACCCCTTAAAGGGGTTGTCTCACTTCAGTACATGGCATTTATTATGTAGAGGAAGTTACTACAAGACACTTACTAATGTATTGTGATTGTCCATATTGCTTCTTTTGCTGGCTGGATTCGATTCATTTTTCCATCACATTATACACTGCTCGTTTCCATGGTTATGACCACCCTGCAATCAGTGGAAAAAGCACTACACTATGTACGGGCCAACGGTTCCAACCACCAGAGATGCTGGTGCTTTTTTTCTATTGCGTGCATGCACAGCCACCACTGATGGCTGGCAGGGTGGTCGTAACCATGGAAACGAGCAGTGTATAATGTGATGGAAAAATTAATCCAGCAAGCAAAGTAAGCATAATGGACAATCACAATACATTAGTAAGTGCCTTGTGTTGACTTTCTCTACATGATAAATGCCATTTGCTGAAGTGAGACATCCCCTTTAATTCCGCACACTCTGATATACTATGGGGGGTATAGGGGGACAGAGACAGACCTTGCTCTGTAAATAAGGTATACGGTTTTGAATGGACTAGCCTCACCGACAGCCTCCATGACTCTGCAATGTCAGTTTTACTGAGTCCTCCTCAAACTGCCCTTCAAATCACTGCATCTGCTTCTGCTTCCCGCTGCATGTAGCTGTCTGCCAGCAAGCAGGTGATCATCTCTATTTAGATGCACCAGTGATCATGTGATCAGAACATGGTGGAACGCTGTATGCCATGCAAAACAAAGAGGGATGCTGAAAATACAGTAATCCTGTTCACAGAGTCTCAGCAGGAAGGGAGGCGTCGGAAGCTTTTGCAAGGTAAATTCTTGCTTTACAAAGGACGACTGCAATTATTAACCCATACTTGAACAGGCCTTTGTTTCCTTCTCACAAAAGAAGCAGCCGGGTGAATGGGACAGAGCTGGCCGGATGCAATGCTCCTAGGCTTCTCCTCCTCTCGCATCCAGGCAGCTCTTTACTAAGTCCAGGTCCATAATCCCTATACAGTGGATACTGATGCTTCATGTGTTAGGACTTGATGGGATGTATTATGATGGGGCATGTTTGAGCTTACCTATTCTCTCTTATGCACTGCAGACAATGTATTTCATCTGCATCCAACTGAACCCAACAGATTGTATTTCACTGACATGGATTACCATGTATAATGCAATATACAATGGCAATATAGAAATTTCAAGCATCCAGCTATTTACTAGTCTTTGCACCAGGTCATGTTCCTCTTATTTGCATGTGCAAATCAGACATATTAGGAACAGAATCAAAATGACAGAACTAGAACATGTAGAAATAGTTTTACATAATATGTTTAGTCACAAAATGGAGACAGGCGTACCCAAAGAAGGAGGGGGTTGGTAAATATTGCTTGCTGTCGTAAAAGAATTAACCCTTGCATAAGTAAAACAGCTGCTTGGTATGAGTGTTTTTCTAGTGAGTTGCAAGAGGAACTGGTATTTTTGTTTTATTGCTGTCATGGGCTCTGTAATGTCTTCCTTTTTGAAAAAAATGCCACTATAGTTTTTGTAAGCAGATGGGGATCCAGCAGAAAGCCGTATAAGCAGGGCCGTATTAGCAACTAGGCACCGCGGGCATGGTGCCTAGGGCGGCGGGTCGCAGGGGGCGGCACCCCGCTGGGAGAATCTAAAAACATACTTACCTGTCCTCCGCTGCCCTCAGGTTCCGCGCTCCACAGTCTTCCCTTCCGGCGCGCACTATGACCTGACGCAGCGTCAGGTCATAGTGCGCTCTGGAAGGGAAGACAGTGGAGCGCGGGAGCTGTGGGCAGCAGCAGAGCAGGACAAGTAAGTATGTTTTTTTTAAGTGGCTGGGTGGGCAGGTCTGAGGGGGGCACAAGGCACAAGACACTGATCTGAGTTCTGAGGGGGGCACAAGACCCTGATCTGAGGTCTGATGGGGGCACAAGACGCTGATCTGAGGTCTAATGGGGGCACAAGATGCTGATCTGAGGTCTGATGGGGGCACAAGACGCTGATCTGAGGTCTGATGGGGGCACAAGACGCTGATCTGAGGTCTGATGGGGGCACAAGACACTGATCTGAGGTCTGATGGGGGCACAAGACACTGATCTGAGGTCTGATGGGGGCACAAGACGCTGATCTGAGGTCTGATGGGGGCACAAGACGCTGATCTGAGGTCTGATGGGGCACAAGACGCTGATCTGAGGTCTGATGGGGGCACAAGACGCTGATCTGAGGTCTGATGGGGGCAAGGGAAGGGGGCGCCATTTCATTTTTCGCCTCAGGCAGCAGAAAAGCTAGAAGCGGTCCTGGGCACAGGGTACGCACAGTTATTTCAATAAACCCTTACCCTGCCGTGGCCGCCCATCCCCATGCCCCATGCAGCTCTCCAGTGCTTCCTCCTGGGCTGGCTGTGTGATACCGCGAGACCCAGAGTTGGGTCACAAGTCTTGCGGGATCACACTGCTTCAGGAGAAGAAGGCGCGCACTCAAGTCAGGAGCGAACAGGTAAGTATTTTTTTGTGTGTGTTTGTGGCTGTGCACATCTGGGGGGGCACCTGTCAGGCTGGCAAATGGGACAGGTCTTATGGGGGAAAAGCGGGCTGATCTGAGGTCTGATGGGGGCTGGGGCACAAAAGGCTGATGTGATCTCTGATGGGGCACAATGTTCTGATCTGAGGTCTGATGGGGCACAACGGGCTGATGGGGGCACAATGGGCTGATCTGAGGTCTGATGGGGGCACAATGGGCTGATCTGAGGTCTGATGGGGGGCACAAAAGGCTGATCTGAGGTCTGATGGGGGCTGGGGCACAAAAGGCTGATGGGGGCACAATGGGCTGATCTGAGGTCTGATGGTGGCACAGTGGGCTGATCTGAGGTCTGATGGGGGCACAGTGGGCTGATCTGAGGTCTGATGGGGGCACAGTGGGCTGTTCTGAGGTCTGATGGGGGCACAGTGGGCTGTTCTGAGGTCTGATGGGGGAACAAGAGGCTGATTTGAGGTCTGATGGGGCACAATGGGCTGATCTGAGGTCTGATGGCGGCACAGTGGGCTAATGTGAGGTCTGATGGGGGCACCATGGGCTGATCTGAGGTCTGATGGGGGCACAGTGGGCTGATGTGAGGTCTGATGGGGGCACAGTGGGCTGATGTGAGGTCTGATGGGGGCACAGTAGCCTGATGTGAGGTCTGATGGGGGCACAATGGGCTGATGTGAGGTCTGATTGGGGTACAGCGGGCTGATCTGAGGTCTGATGGGGGTACAGTGGGCTGATCTGAGGTCTGTTGGGGGCACATTCTAATGATCTAAGGTCTGATGGGGCACATTCTGCTGATCTGAGGTCTGGTGGGTGCATAGTTGGTATGTGGTATGTTTATCATGACTCCTTTAGTTGCATTAAGTTTGCTGGCAAGCTCTAGATACGGTACATTGCTGCGATAGTTATGTAGAAATATAGTAAATACACGCAGGCACAATAGCCTCCATTGTCAGCCTATAGGGCCGACCCCTGTGACTGGATGACTAAAGTGCATAGGGTCAGGTTTTGCTGGGGGGTGGTGGCGCGGCTGAAATTTGAGGGCGTGGGGGAATGGGTTGCGTTGGGGGGGGGGGGGCGTCATCACAGAGAGTGCCTAGGGCAGCATGAATCCTAAATACGGCCCTGCGTATAAGCACTTCTTATATATTTCTCGTTCATTTGGAACCCACTTCAATTGGAAAAAAAAAGAGACACAAAACTCACAGCGTTTGGCCACTTTCACACAATCAGGATTTTTCATAAATATTCGTAGGTCAAAATACAGAAGATGCACAGATCTTTCTATTATACTTTTTTTTCTCTGTAGCTCCCATTCCTGGTTTTGGCTTATAAATACTAATGCAAACTACTGACCAAATACTGACCGTGTGAAAGTGGTCTTTTTCTGAAAAATGTTCTGTATGAAACCATTGAGTAAAAAATAATAAGAAATAGTGAACATAACGAATAACAGAGATTTGTTATAATTGACAACTACTTTGATGATAGCAGAAATAATTGGAGAAAGGGCCTTTCAGTATGCCTTGCTATTGTAAGAAAAAACCCTTAGATATGTCCATTTATTCCTATTTTAGAAAGAATGTCCTTGTTGGTATGTGAATGTGGACCCAAACACTGCACCATATCAATGCCCACTAGTGGAAATTCAGATATGGACATTGATGCGATAAGTTTGTCATTGAGTATAGGAGCAAAGATGCTTCACATATCTAGGCGCACCAAAGGAAATTGAGGACATAGCTATACCTACGGCATAGTACAAACATTAATGTTCGGTCAGTGATTTCCATCAGTGGTTGTGAGCCAAAACCAGATATGGGTCAAAAACACAGAACATGTGCAGATCTTTCCATTATACCTTATTTCTGCATAGGCTTCACTACTAGTTTTGGCTCACAAAACCACTGGCGAGTGAAAGAGGTTTAATACCTAACCATTATACAACCATTGTCATGTCATATCATGAACAAGGAGTGATATTCCATTTTTCAAATAACTCAAAACTATGTATTACTAATCTCTTTCAGTTGTGAAATAGTTTTGACAGCCCTGTTGTGGAGGAACCTCAGATGCAGGGCTGGCACTAGAGGGAGTGGGGGGGCAACTGAGCAATTGCCCAGGGCCCCCATCCTCTAAGGGCCCCCCTGCTCCAATGGTGCTGTTCAGCTGAATGTCTGAGCAGGCGGCAGCTTGGGACTCTGGCAGAGTTCAGTGTTCCTGTTCCTGGTGCTCTGACTCCATATATGGCTTGTATTTAAAGTTTTAATTAGCCTCTATTTTTGAAGTGTTTCTGCCAGGATTCAAACTCACAACTATCTACATTAAAAGCAAGAGCATTAAACCAGTTATTCATATACAGCAGATGTATTATTTTATATTCTTTTTTAGTAATTGTAAAAAAGGTATGGCACAAAATAAATTTGGAATTACTAAAAAATATAAAATTATACTTCTGATGTATATGAATACATAATACAGTGGGAAACTACAACTGATGTTTTTAACTATAATATATTTGCAGCAGTTAAACATTGAGGTCTATAGCTCAGTGGTTAAAACTCTTGCCTTTAATGTAGAAAATATGTAGAAATATTTTAAAAAACTAGAGGCTAAATAAAACATAAAGACACAGGGTATCCCCAAAAGTTTTATTTTATTGAAAAAGGAGCAAATTCTAAAGTATAATCAAATACCACCCATGTTAAAGAGGACCTTTCACCACTCCTGTTATGCCCGTTTTAATAGCTCCATGCATTCCCCACGTACTAACAATTTTGGAACATCTATTCTTATGTCTGTATGTTGTGCCATTCCTTTATTATTTGCACTAGTAGTTATGAATGAATTGCTATTTGTCTTCAGTAAAGGAACAGAGGGGAGGTGACCAGTAGGGGGTTTGTATCTGCACAGTCTGACTCTATCCAATCAGTGCTGCCATGTTCAGACTGTGCAGGTACACCCCCCAACTTGTTACCTCCCCTCTGTTCCCTTACTGAAGACAAATAGCAATTCATTCATAACTTCTAGTGAAAATAATAAAGGAATGGCACAACATACAGACATAAGAATAGAGGCTCCAGAATTGTTATTACATGGGGAATGCATGAAGCGATTAAAAAAGGCATGTCAGGAGTGGTGAAAGGTCCTCTTTAAGCAAAGTCAACCATTTTAACTTTGTAAACTTGTAAACTTTGTAAACTTTGACGGTATTTTTTGTTGGGAAAGGTGGCAACAGCACTCCCGCTCAGGACCTCTATAGGCCCGCTCACTATTATCTACATGTGTATGTTTCGATAAATTTACAATTGTCTGCTTTATCAACAACCCTGATGGGTGTTGTTTTAATAGTAATTATGTCACGACAGGGAAACAAGGGATAGTGTGCCCTGTCTGAACCCCACCTCTTTCCCTGCCTACTTACAGTAGATGCCCTAGGCGGCAAAACCGTAACTTGGAGACAGTCCCTATGCTGAGTACGTGCACAGGGAAGGGAAGGGAACACAGGGAAAGACGAACACAGACAGAACAAACACAATAGCAGAATAGTCAGCAAGCCAAGTCAAGAACAGGAGGTCACGTCAAATACCGAGGGGAATCACAAAAGCGTAGTCTAAGTCCGAAGCCAAAATCCAATATACCAATAATCAACAGCAAGGTCCAACACACAGCACTGATCTCAGAAGACTAATCACAGGCATCTGAGTGAGGCAGTTGCCATCTTTAAATAGCCCGCCCAGGATCATGTGATGTGGCCAGCATCACATGACCTGAGGCGGAGCAAGCTGTCCAAACAATATGTAAAGTAGCCATGTGGTGTGATCAGCACCACATGGCTAAACCCAAACAGAGAATTAACTCATGAAGTGCTGGCTGACAAGACCAGCACTTCAATTCCCTATTGCTCGTCTCTAGGGGGGCGGAGAGGTCCGGCGATGTCGTGCAGAGGGAGCGCGACGCCGACCTCGCGTGACAAATTATTAAAAGTTAATTTTTAGGTGTTGCCCCCTGTGAGCAAATTCAATTAGCAATACCTTTTGTAGGTTAGATCATTGTTTTACCTGCATATGTATTTGATTTATAGGCCCACTCACTGCAGCAAGCCCAGGCTCAGTCAGTGCTCAAAATGTCAGGACACTAGCGTCAGGTCGTTCTGTGAGGAGCGCAGACCTGGTGCCACCTCCTTCTTCTTCTTACCACACTGCTGCACTAGGGTAGAAGCTAGAATGGATTTGTTAGACGGAGGTTTGTGACGTCACTGGTCACATGCTGTTTAACCCTTTCCTAACGTGATGACTTCCATTTTTGTGTTCTCGGTTTTTACTCCCTGCCTTCCCAGGGCCATAACTTTTATTTTCCCGTTCACATAGCATTATGAGGGCTTTTTTTTGTGGGACAAGTTGTACGTTTTAATGCCACCATTTAATATTACATGTATGTAGTGGGAAGCACGTAAAAGATTCAAAATAGGGTGGAATTGGGAAAAAAAGCAATTCTCACACAGTGTTACAGGTTTTTTTTTTTTTTTTTTTTTTTTTTTTACTGTATTCCCTATGCGGTAAAACTGACTTGTGTTCTTCATTCTCCAGGTCAGTACGAATCTGGTGATGCCACATATATATAGTTTTCTTACATTTTAATACTGAAAAAAATATGTTGATGTTATTTATTTTAATTGTTCATTCGTATTTTGGGGAAAGGGGGGTGATTTGAATTTTTATATTTTTTTTAATTGTTTTTCAAAACTTTTTAAACTTTTTGTAAGATCCCCAAGTGGACCACAACTTGCAATCATTAAACTGCAATTTATACAGAATAATGGAAATTGGTCCATTATTCTGTATAGAAATTACTACATTCCAGTTCAGTGCTGCCACCTAGTGGCTTACATAGTAACATAGTTTATAAGGCCGAAAAAGGACAGCTGTCCATCCAATTTGGCCTGTTTTCCTACAAGTTGATCCAGAGGAAGGCAAGAAACCCCTGTGAGGTAGAAGCCAATGTTCCTCACTTTAGGGGAAAAAATTCCTTCCCAACTCCAATCAGGCAATCAGAATAACTCCCTGGATCAACGACCCCTCTCTAGTAACTATAACCTGTAATATTATTACACTCAAGAAATACATCCAGGCCCCTCTTTTAGTGAACTTACCATCACCACCTCCTCAGGCAGAGAGTTCCATAGTCTCACTGCTCTTACCATAAAGAATCCTCTTCTATGTTTGTGTGCAAACCTTCTTTCCTCCAGGCGCAGAGGATGTCCTCTCGTCACAGTCACAGTCCTGGTGATAAATAGATCATGGGAGAGATTTCTGTACTGACCCCTGATATATTTATACATAGTTATTAGATCTCCCCTCAGTCGTCTTTTTTCTAAAGTGAACAACCCTAATTTTGATAATCTTTCTGGGTACTGTAGTCCACCCATTCCACTTATTACTTTAGTTGCCTTCCTTTGAACCCTCTCCAGCTCTGCTATGTCTGCCTTGTTCACAGGAGCCCAGAATTGTACACAGTACTCCATGTGTGGTCTGACTAGTGATATGTAAAGTGGCAGGACTATGTTCTCATCACGGGAATCTATGCCCCTTTTGATGCAACCCATTATCTTATTGGCCTTGGCAGCAGCTGTCTGACACTGGCTTCTACAGCTTAGTTTGCTGTTCACTAAAATTCCTAGGTCCTTTTCCATGTCAGAGTTACCCAATGTTTTACCATTCAGTATGTACTGGTGACTTGCATTATTCCTTCCCATATGCATAACCTTACATTTGTCAGTGTTAAACCTCATCTGCCACTTCTCTGCCCAAGCCCCCAGTCTATCCAGATCCATCTGTAGCAGTGTACTGTCCTCTTGTGTGTTAATTACTTTACACAGTTTAGTGTCATCTGCAAAAATTGATATTTTTACTATGCAAGCGTTCTACAAGATCATTAATAAATATATTGAAGAGAATAGGGCCCAATACTGCCCCCTGTGGTATCCCACTAGTGACAGTGCCCCAATCTAAGTATGTACCGTTAATAACCACCCTCTGTTTTCTATCACTGAGCCAGTTACTTACCCACATACAGACATTCTCTCCCAGGCCAAGCATTCTCATTTTATATACTAACCTTTTATGTGGTACAGTGTCAAATGCTTTGTAGAAGTCCAGATATACAACATCCATTGATTCGCCGTGGTCCAGTCTAGAACTTACCTCCTCATAGAAGCTGATTAAATTGGTTTGACATGACCAATCCCTCATGAAGCCATGCTGATATGGAGTTATTTGCTTATTTTCATTGAGGTACTCCAAGATAGCATCTCTTAGAAAACCCTCAAACAGTTTACCCACAACAGATGTTAAACTTACCGGCCTATAGTTTCCAGGCTCTGTTTTTGGACCCTTTTTGAATATTTGCACCACATTTGCTATGCGCCAATTCTGTGGAACACTCCCTATCAATATAGAGTCCTTAAATATCAGAAATAAGGGTCTGGCTATGAAATTACTTAATTCTCTTAGGATACGGGGGTGTATGCCATCCGGTCCTGGCGAATTTGTCTATTTTAATCTTGTTAAGACGCAGCTCTACTTCTTCCTGGGTCAGACGGGGCACTTTTAAAGGGGAATTTACTTTTATATTCTGCATTTTATCTGACAGTTTATTTTCCTCAGTGAGAAACAGTGGAGAAAAAGATATTTAGCAGCTTTGCTTTCTCCTCATCGCTCTCTGCAACTCCCACCTCATTACTCTGTAAGGGGCCGACACCTTCAGGTTTATACTTTTTACCATTTATGTAATTAAAGAACATTTTAGGGTTAGTTTTACTCTCCTTGGCGATTAATCTCTCGGTCTCTAGTTTGGCTGTTTTTATTTGTCTTTTACATATTCTATTTTTTTCCTTATAGTTTTTCAATGCTTCCTCGCTCCCCTCCTGTTTTAGTGATTTAAATGCTTTGTTTGTCAATTATTGCTTTCTTTACAGTTCTATTTATCCGCATTGTTTTTTTCTTGTTCCTCAACCTTTTATTCCCATAAGGTATGTACCTCTCGCAATAAGATATTAGGATGCTTTTAAAAATCTCCCATTTTGTGGCTGTATTTTTATTTTTGAGGACTTTGTCCCAGTTAGTTAGTTCTATGGCCTCTCTTAGTTGGCTAAATTTAGCTTTTTTAAAGTTTGGTATTTTTGTTCCTCCCTGAAGAAACGCTCTTTTGAATGACAATTGGAAGGTTATTATTTTATGGTCACTATTTCCCAGGTGTCCCCCAACCTGCACATCTGTTGTTCTGTCAGGTCTATTTGTTAATACTAAGTCCAGTATGGCCGTCCCTCTAGTCGGGTCCTGAACCAGTTGGGAAAGGTAATTGTCTTTGGTTATTGGCTTGAACTGGGATATACGAATATTGAGCCTGGAAGCCTAGTACAGTTTTCTTTTAATATATACCCCCTTTTCTAGTCGTAAGATTACCTTCATTCTGTTGTGAAATTCTGTTATAGTTGGGGGTTGCTGTCTCAACCAATACCTCGCTATCAATTTCCGAGCCTGGAACAAAATTCTATGAATGACTATGCCTTTGGCATAACCACTGACGTGGAATACACCCTCAATACATGCTCTCATTAAAAAGGCATACAAGACAGAGATTCCCTTTACCCTATTTACCAATACACTGTTACAGAAATTAGTTAGCTTAGTACAATCCCAAAACATATGTAATAGCCTGGCCGGGGAATGCCCACATCTGGGACAGGAGGAATCACCTCTAACCCCAATTTTGAAGAGAAAAGCAGGGGTTCTATATACCCGATGTATTAACAGTACATTCTCTGGCTTTCACAAACCGATAGCATAGGTGTTAGACCTGGAATATGTTTCCATTGCCCTTCTGTTAAAGGGCCCACATCCTTTTTCCATTTAACTTTTATTGATGAAGGGATTCCCCCCATGGATTTTACGAATAGGTGTCTATAAATTAAGGATATCAGTCCCTTAGGCCTCTTTCACAGTAGCAGCAGCACGGATCCGGCAGGTGAAGGGTGCCACCGGATCCGTGCTGCCGCAGGTACATGTGCGGGGCCGGAACCGCAGCTCCGGCCCCGCACATGTCACACAGTACAGACACACACACATATACACATACAAATACACATACATACATGCTCCCGGCAGGTCTCCACAGCGCAGGAGGAGCAGGACGGCACGCGCATAGGACGATTCCCCACAGCGCCCTCTGCTGGGCGCTGTGGGGAATCGTCCTATGTGCGCGCTGTCCTGCTCCTCCTGCGCTGTCGAGACCTGCCGGGAGCATGTAAGTATGTATGTGTATGTGTATGTGTATGTTTATGTGTATGTCTATTTTGTATGTGTGCAGGTGACAGATCCGTCATGAACTCTATTGAAAGTCAAGGACGGATCTGTTTACCATTGTGTCACACCAAACGGATCCGTCCCCATTGACTTTCATTAGGGGTCATGACGGATCCGTCTTGGTGTGGATGCCTGGACCAGAGAGCAAACCGCAGCATGCTGCGGTTTGCTTTCCGGTCTGAGAACGGAACGGAATACTTTTAGGAGCATTCCGTTGTCTTCAGTTTTGTCCCCATTGACAATGAATGGGGACAAAACTGAAGCGTTTTATTCCGGTATTGAGCCCCTATGACGGAACTCAATACCGGAATTAAAAAACGCTAATGTGAAGGTAGCCTTAGTTGAGTTTCCAGTAAGTATTTGCTGCAATAGAGGTACCTCAGTACAGAGCCCTGAATTATCCTTAATTTGTCCTTGATAAGCATGACGCAATTGGAGGAACTGATAAAAAAAGCTGCAGAGGAAGTGAAAATTCTCTCAGCTGTTCAAAGGACTTAAGATTCCCGTCTTTTTACGGCCTTTATATGATTTAATTGGTCTTTCCTCTTTACAACTGTACCTTCTTAAATGGTTTGATAGAACTATGAGGAGACTAATAGGAGAATAATAGTAAATCTACAGTTCATAAAGCTGTTCCTCAATTGCTAAGAAAGTAAACACAGCAGAGATGTGAACCAGGATGTTGCCTTTCTTGATGAAGAGATATTAAGGAGCTTTTTGTGTCACAACTTGTGGAAACAGGAAGAAGGATGCTTGGGGTTGTGTGAAACTGATTGAAAACCCCTGGAGATAAGACTGTACACTATGGTGAACTAGGGACAGATATTCACACAGTTAAGTCCCACTGGTGTGAAATACTATGCCTCTATACTATTTAAGGGCATTGTTAGGGTCTAAAAAAATCAATTGTCCAAGATCAATGCATATGTGCCAAATTGTGAAAATAATTGCAGCCCCTCACATGGACGCACTAAAGAAATATTTTACTTGCTGGATGGATACTACCAAACATACAGGACTACTTATTAGAGATGAGTGAATTTGTTCCAGAATTTGTTCCAGATTTAATATGATTCGTTTTGGGCAAATCAAATTTGGTAAGAGGGAGAGAGAGAGACTGGATGATATATATGAATTGCCTGGGTGGTATTTTTTCTCATTATGGAGACCATCTAAGTACATGTAAAATGTATGTGGAGTATTGTAGGGGAGGCAACGTTTCTCCTGGTTTCTGGGAAAGATAGTCAAGTTAGCGTTCAAATAGGCTAAAACTTTCTGATGCCAGCAAATGTAAGGTGGTAATTTTTGGATATTTTTAGCATTACAATACTCCTTGTTTGTTCTCAGAACTCTCCATAAGGAAAATAGTACCCTAACTATATAATTTTTTAAACCATTACAATTATGATAACTAAGTGTACATGAAAATGGGTAATTGATGTAGGCATCTTGCAACGCACAGACAGTATCTAAGGGTCCAAAAAGGGGATCTGTAAGCTGTTATATATGGTCTATGAACACAGAATTGCTTTGTGTTAGCGGCAGTTTTTGAATTGGGAAGTGTTAGTCAGTGGTTTAAAAGTGGTATTTTGGTACCAATTAAAAAATATTGCATAGTTGAGTGTCCTGACAATTGACTCATTTTGCAGTTTTGACATGCACAAATAAAGCCTAAATTACAAGAAAATCATACTAATCCCCACAACAATATATTCAACAAGTGCAGAGTTCTTAGATACCAATTGTGCCTAAATTTACTTGGACATATCTTCATAAAATCACCAGAACTGGAAAAAACAAAAATCTGATTTTAAAGTTTAACTGCCGTTTCATTTTTTATATCCTAATGGTATAGTACACCCTGCTGTATAAATGCTTTTGTGCTTTATAATTTAATCTTTTTCAGTTTCACCTCATAATAACGCCCAGAAACGTGTGCCTCTTTCACATTTAGCAGGCCAATTCTCACAGCGTTGTCATGTGCAGGTCGTCTCTTCTCTGATATAAACAAAAAACGGGGAGAGCACTTGGAGGAGGAGCACAGCCCTGATTGCCTGGGCTCAGGCAGAAAGTGGAGGGGGGAGAGGTGCTTTAGATGCTGCTTGCTCCTGAACACAAGACCAGAATGACAGCTAAAGTCCAAGCAACAGAGGAGAAATCACTGTTAGAAATTGAGTCAGGAATAATCATGGGTAAAACCTGCTTTTACTTTCACTTTCTGGTGCATTCACTGCATCCCGATTTCTATCAGTGATATCTTCCCATGTACTGAACATATTGCTGTTATTCTGATATTGTCTGAAAGATTGGAATGCTAGCTTTCAAATAATACAAACGCTACCTAACCAGAGATATGAGCAGCTAAAGCAGCCTCCCCCATCCCTGTCAGTGTGGGGGAGAATGAGGGAGCAGCTGCAGAGCTGACAGGAGGAGAGTAAAAAAGATATATAGAAATTTGACATTATCATCAGTGTAGTAACCCACACAATAAAATTATACCACACAGTGAATGCTGTAAAAAATTCCACAAAATAATGTAAAAAAAGCAGTTTTTTTTAGTCTTTTCCCCTAAAATAAAATAGTAAAAGTTATTTAATACACTATATATACCCCAAAATGGTTCCTAAAAAACTTTTAATGTGACTATTAAGAGGGTAAAACAAATGCTTACTGTTTTCATGTAATTGCAGGGCTTGTCTCTGGTTAGCTGTATGTGAGAGGATACACACTGCTCTGGGGTAGTGGGGGAAGTTATCTGCAGTCTGATTGATCTTGTCTGTCTCTGGTTAGCTGTATGTGAGAAGATACACACTGCTCTGGGGTAGTGGGGGAGGTTATCTGCATTCTGATTGGTCTTGTTTGCCTCTGGTTAGATGCATGTGAGAGGATACACACGAGGAGAGCAAAGGCTTATGGGAAGTGAGGGAAATACAGGATGGCCTCAAGGACAGGGCAAACATCACCACAGGAAGTTCAGCAGAGGCCATTTTAGGAAGATGCTGAAATAGAGGCACAGACAAATAGGGTTGCTAAGGACTGAATACAGACATCAGAAAGGTAAAATTAACTGAAAAATAAACCTTCATGAATAGGTTCCCTTCAGCATCACATACTGTATGTTAGGAATTTCATTTTTGGGCGTGAAATGGCAGTTACACTTTAAGCTGGATATTTTAAAAAAGTAGCAACCTATAGAATACAGGGAAACAGGAATTCTATAGATTTGTTTTACAGAGGTAGCTATGACATAAATTAATAAAAAAACAACGTATTGACTTCTGTGGCAGAGTGTTGTGAGCATTATATACTGTAGTCCCAGTGTAGGGAGGGGGAGAGAGGAGGGAGAAGGAACTGTACCCCTTCACCACATTTTCATGTTGTGATCAGTACAAGATCAACATTTCAAAAGCTAGTAGGCTTTAAAATGATGGTCTGCTCCAACAGAATAATGCAGAAATTGTGGTGCATTTATAACAAAATCTAACACACTCTGCAGTCTACCATTTGTACCTCCTCCTAGTACTACCATAGCACAGTAATTGAAATTAACCTATAAATACACATAATTTACATATGAATGCCTGAAGTTCACTGTATTCTCATGTAACTTTCCTCTAAGACCACCAATAGGCACAGGTCTGTTGAGTATGATCATGTCTTCTCTATTCTCCATTTTAATCATGCCCTCTGATAAAAAATAACATGACAGATTTTTGCAAAACAGGATGGGTCAGATTTACTAATACTGTCACACTTTAATATTTACTAATCAGAGTCTTAATATTGGACAAATTTACTATCCTGGTAGATTGGCCATTGTAAATTTGGAGTATCAAAATTTGTTTGTATGCCAGAATTTTGTCCATGTCACAAAAAAGTGGTCCAGTCTAAGTTTACACCACCTATAAGTTGACGTAGATTTACTGCAAAAGTGCACCAAAATTTTACCACCTTTTTGGCACATGGAGGAGCAAAAACCAAGGCATGAGGAGGAAAGAACTGCCTGTAGACATCAGAGACAGGATTGTGTGAAAAAGGGTACAAAAAAAATTCTGCTGCACTGAAAGGTCCCAAGAGCACAGTGACCTTCAAAATTCTTAAAGGGCATCTGTCAACAGATTTGTACCTATGGACCTGCCTGACCTGTTGCATGTTCCATTAGCATCTGAAGACATCTTTGTTGGTCCCATTTCATATGTGCCTGCATTGCTGAGAAAAGGAAGTTTTAATATATGCAAATGAGCCTCTAGGAGCAATAGGGGTGCTGCCATTACTTCTAGAGGCCTAGCTCTTTCTGCAACTGGTGTGCCCTCTGTACTTTGACAGGGTCAGGCATTGTTACAGAGAAAGCAGAGACTCTAGGTGTAATGGCAATGCCCCTGTTACTCCTAGAGGCTCATTTGCATATTCTGAATCATCATTTTTCTTAGCAATGGGGGCAAATATGAATATAGGACCAACACAGATGCCTTTAGCTGCCAAGGGCACATGCAACAGGTCAGCCTGGTTCATAGGTACAAATTTGCTGACAGATGCCTTTTAAATGGGAAAAGTTTGGAACAACTAGGACTCTTCATAGAGTTGGCTTCCCCACCAAACTAGGTTATCGGAGGAAAAAGGCAAGAGAGGTGACCAAGAACCCAATGGTCACTCTGGCTGATCTGCAAAGATCCTGTATACAGATAGGAGAAAGATCAACCATCACTGCAGAATTTCACCAATCTGGGCTTTTGGGCATAGTGGCATAGTGGGCAGAAAGAAGTTTCTCCTCAGTGAAAGACATATGAGGTATTTCCATCAGGACTTTGCAAAAAAAAAAAAAAAAGCACCTGAAAGACTGAGATTTTGTGGTCTGATGAAACCAGGCCATGTCTGGGGGAAATCAGGCACTGTTCATCACCTACCCAGTGTCATCCCTATAGTAAAGCATGGTGATGGCATCATCATCATGCTATGGGGGTGTTTTTCAGCAGACTGGTCAGAGTTGAAGAAAAGCTGAATAGAGCAAAGTACATAGATATTCTTAATGAAAACCTGATCCAGAGTGGTCTGGACCTCAAATTGGACCAAAGTTTTACCTTCCAACAAGAAATTTACCCTATCTAGTACCAGTTCTTAATGTAAGAGAGGTCCCGAGCTGTCTTACATTTAGACCATTTTCTACGCTGGCCCATTCCCTTCCCCGCCCACAATATTAGACCTGGCATGAATGGGGAAAAGTCACAGATAGTGCTGCAACTAACCTTTGTGCAAACCTTCTGCAACTGAAATATGCCTAATTTAGGCGTATTTCAGATTAGTAAATGACCCCCTTACTCTTCCATAGACTTGTCAGTAACAGGTCACATACTGGAGACAAGTATTTCTGTCACCACTAATTGTACTTTGGGTTATGTTGATATTACTTGCGTCTCTCCACCGCCTTCTAAGTGCCAGATTGATATTTGATGCTTTTAAACATTAAATAAGTATGAACACCATTTGAACTGTAAATATGGAACATATGGAATATGTGTTTGTCTTGTACCTTAGTGAATAGGCTATTTGCCAAACATACTTTATCTCCAATAAGTGTTTTAGAATTTAGGAAGATAAATCTGGAGGTCATCAATGTTATCTTGAACAAAGTTATGATTTTGTGTGTTTTAATTTATCTTGTGTACTTAAGCCTTTGATTCATATTTTTAATGCCACAACAGCCAGGATGTATTGTACTTGTTACAAGGATGTGGAACTTGGAGATGTGAACAATCTGCTTACTTTTGTTCTCTGACTATAGAATGCTACCAAGATATTTATCATAAAATCATTGTATATCATGCTAGATTTGCATCAAGCAAAATTACTTGGACACTATCAATGAGTATCTTGAAAACCAGAGTATATGCGGTGTGAGGCAGTGACAGGCCTCATACTTGATAGAGGTCTGGAGGGGGTGGATATTCCAGTTCACACCCCTATTCCACCACAGGTGAAGCCATCTGGGTGTAATCAAGCAGGGATAAAACGTCCCTCTGTGTATTTGAGATTGGGAGAGAGAGGCCCAAGGGAACAGACCTGGAGAGGGCCTGTGTGGTCCTAGCCAGGCAGGGCTGGGGGCCACAAAGCTGAGGAAGCCTGTGAGAGAGAGTGAATTTGGAAGGGAGCCTGCAGAGGCTCTGTGTCAGGAGGGCTGAGGGGCCACAAGGCTTTGTAAAGCATGAAGTTTGGGGGGCCCAGCAACGCCTACAGAAAGAGGGTCGCACGATCAGAGTTAGGAGGACTACTGGACCATCTCCCCCCAAAAGTACTGGTTAGATCACAGCCTGGAGGCTGCTGGACTGTACTGCTGAGGAAGCCGGATCTAATACCAGGTGTGAACGGCGCTCTATAGGTGAGATAGAGACAACAGGTGTATTATGTACAGCCCAGACTGACAGGTGTTTATTTGAATGTTTTCATGTGTGTTGATGCTGAGAGCGAAAATAAAGCACCATTTGGACATTAAAACCACCTGTGTGTCAAAAGATTTGTGATTGCGACCCCCTGAGAGAGCGATCCCTTACAGCAGTAAAACCATGATTATCTCTCAGTTTACAAAGATTCATAATTAAGGATGAGTGAATTTCTTTAATTTGTTTTGTGTCTAGAGATGAGCGAGCACTAAAATGCTCGGGTTCTCGTTGTTCGAGTCGAATTTTTCCCGATGCTCGGGTGCTCGTTTCGATTAACGAACCCCATTGAAGTCAATGGGAGACCCGAGCATTTTTTGCAGGGGGACCAAGGCTCTGCCTAGGGAAGACTGGGTGAAAACCTGGAAACCTCAGAAAATGATGGAAACACCACAGAAATGGACAGGAAACGGTAGGGGCAGCATGCATGGATGCCTCTGAGGCTGCCTAATCCCACCATTACCCCAAATTCTCGAGCAACAGCCTGGTGGTGACCTTCAAGGCAATTGTTCTCACCCAGACCATAAAAATTTATTGTGGCCCTGTATGGCTGTGACTACAGAGTGACCGAGTTACACTGCAAGAGCAGGCGAAGCACCTAAAAATTTATCGAGGCCCTGTATGGCTGTGACTACAGAGTGACCGAGTTACAGTGCAGGAGCAGGCGAAGCACATAAAAATTTATCGTGACCCTGTATGGCTGTGACTACAGAGTGACCGAGTTACAGTGCAGGAGCAGGCA